>ML664186.1:10637966-10894473 GCA_007570785.1 Antilocapra americana | reverse complement strand
AAAAAAAAAAAAAAAAGAAAGTTGTTGATCAGTCACCCAGAAGATGGGTGTTCCAGTGTCAAAACAACTGTTTTGTTCTTGCCTTGTTTTTGTGTGTCTGCACTGGTCAGATTTAATGCCTGTCTTTACAGACTTGGTAAAAGAAAATGAAAAGATCCACTGTGTTGGTGGCAGTCACCTCAGAATTGGCTTTTCCTTCTTCCTGTCCAGAGACACCTGGTTTCCATTTGGGGACCCATGTGATGCTGACTTAGCCCCTGTTTGGAAGGGTGTGGGGTGCATCACAGCATGTGAGTTTGGCCAAGCCAGTGAGATCCTTCCAGCTCTTCTGGCTCCGCTTACTGGTTCATTCATGGTATGGAATTGGATTTCTTTTTATTATGCCCACCAATACATTCCTCTCATTATTTGTTGTCATTGTTCAGTCACTAAGTCATGTCTGACTCTTTGGGAACCCATGGATTGCAGCACGCCAGTCTTCCCTGTCCACCAACTCCTGGAGCTTGCTCAAACTCATGTTCATTGAGTCAGTGATGCCATCCAACTGTCTCATCCTCTGTCGTCCCCTTCTCCTCCTGTCCTCAATCTTTCCCAGTCTCAGAGTCTTTTCCAGTGAGTTGGCTCTTCACGTCAGCTGGCCAAAGTAGTGGAGCTTTAGCTTTAGCATCAGTCCTTCTCATGAATATTCAGGGTTGATTTCCTTTAGGATTGGCTGGCTTGATCTTCTTCTAAAGGGTTTTCTGGAGTTTCCCAGGTGGCTCAGTGGTAAAGAATCTGCCTGTTAATGCAGGAGACACAGGAGACATGGGTTTGATCTCTGGTTGGAGCAGATCCCCTGGAGGAGGAAATGGCAACCTATTCCAATGTTCTTGCCTGGGAAATCCCATGGACAGAGGAGCCTGATGGGCTACAGTCCATGGGTTGCAAAAGAAAGCTGGACATGACTGGGTAACTAAACAACAGCAATGTGTTTTCTGTCATTTATAACCAAAATATCTTAATGTATCTGACCCATATCTCAGGGTCTCCATTACTCAAATGTTTAGTGTATTAATTCCTTATGCCTGCTGTAACAAATTACTAAAAACGTAGTGGCTTAAAACAGTACAAATTGAATATCTTACACTTCTGTAAGTTAGAAATCTGACACCCATCTCACTGGGCTGAAGTTCAGGGTTTGGCAGGGCCACATTGCTTTCTGTAAGTTCTTGGGGAGAATCCATTTCCTTGACTTTTCTTGCTTCTCAAGGCCACTTGCATTCCTGGGCTTGTGGCCCCTTCATTTTCAGAGTCAGTAACAGCATCTTTCTGACCCTGCTTCTGTGGTCGTATCTCCTTCTTTGACTCGCTTCTTTCCCCTTCATGTAGAAGGATTCCTGTGAGTATATTGAGCCCACCTAGACCATCCAGGATAATTGCTCCATCTCAAGGTCAGGCAGTTAGCAACCTCAATTCTATCTGAAACTAGATATTTAAAAAATAGTATTCTACTCCCTGCTTGTCATGGAAGGTGATGTATCTACCAGTTCTGGGGATCTGGATATGGGCATTTTGGGGCAGACCTTCTGCCTGTGTGCATTCATGCTAAGTCTTCAGTCATATCCAACTCTGTGACCCTGTGGACTGAAGCCCTCCAGATTCCTCTGTCCATGGGTTTTCTAGGCAAGACTACTGGAGTGGGTTGCCATTTTCTCCTCTAGGGGATCTTCCCAACCCAGGGATCAAACCTGCATCTCTTACCTCTCCTGCATCGGCAGGCATGTTCTTTACTACTGGTACCACCAGGAAGCCCCCTTCTACCTAACAAATCTGAATTATTTGGGAATTTCCTCCATGACACACAGGCTGCTCCCATGTTGAGAGAAAGGGGAGCTTGTGTTAGGAGAGCTTTGGAATCAGACGGAGTGGGTTATGGGTCTCTTTTGTATGAAGTTTGATATTTTGATGTTGCCATTTTGACATATTTCCATTGTGGCAGCTGTGCAAATACTATTTTTTAAATAATATTTTTTCATACTATTTTTATATGTTTTATATTTTAATACTATTTTTATATATTTTATATTTTAATACTATATTTAAATACTATTTTTTAAATAAAGGTTTTAGAATGATCAAGTTTTGTATATACTATGATTTTTTTTGTAATTAGTATTCATTTTTTAAATCTTAATTAAAAAAAAAAATTTGGGGCCATGCCACACAGCATGTGGGATCTTAGTTCCCAGCCTAGGAATTGAACCTGTGCCCCTTGCTGTGGAATCATGTAGTGTTAACCACTGGGCCATCAGGGAAGATCCATAATACGATGTTTATGACTTCCACTCCATCTGCCACTCTTGGAGTGAGGGGATCAGTGATGGGTGAAGATAAAGAAGGGAGTGGGCAAAGGAATGACCCCCAAGTCCCCATACCAAGAGCAGGTCCAGGTCCAAGCCGTATAGGGTCTGACAAGTATACTTCATCCAAGGCCCTCTTTAAGGGAAAAAAATATAAAATCATGAGCAAAAAATATGTCGTGAAAGTGGATATTTATTTATAATGAGAACATAAATCACAGCAAATTACAGATTTTTACAAGCCAACGAAAAGCACAAAGCATCACAAAATCCAGAGAAATGATGTACTATTTTCTCTTTATTAGCTTTCTGACACACCTGCATGATACTTTTTTCTTACACCTTTTAGCAGCATAATCTTTGATTGCTTTTTCTTAGAATGACAGTTTGGGGATATTTTTCATAGAAAAGAAAGATAATTGCTTTGTTGATTTGAGATGTTTTTCTATTATTATTGATGACCGTACTTGATAAAACATATGACCACATTCTCACTGTTTTATAGATTTATGCCCCAAAACCACATGAATTTTGATAACAACTACTTAAAATATTTCTTATTTTTAAAAATTTAAATTGGAAAAAGTATGTAGGATTTAACATTGCATAAGCCATATCTTTTTCGAGTGTATCCCTGTTGGTAGTTGGACTTCCCTGGTGGCTCAGCTGGTAAAGAATCCATCTGCAATGCAGGAGACCTGGGTTCAGTCCATGGGTTGGGGAGATCCCCTGGGGAAGCGAATAGCTACCCACACCAGCATTCTGGCTTGGAGAATTCCATGGACTATATAGTCCATGGGGTCACAAAGAGTTGGACATGACTAAGAGACCTTCACTTTCACTTTCACTGTTGGTAGTCAATTCCATTTTGAGTCAGTATCAGTGAGAACCAACTATATCAATGAGAACCAAATCAGTGACATAAGAATTTTACACATCTAATGACTGCAAGGATTTCCCACAGACTAGCATCTACTTCCTTATACCTCAAATCAAGTTTTTCTCTCCCTATTTATGTATTTCCAGATCTGGGGGCTATAGAACTCAGGTATATCATGGTATAACTTCTTACCTAGAATTTTTATATCATGACTTCTAGTGACTGTACACAATGGAATGAGTATATCCATATTCCTTGAAGACATTCCTATACTGGGATATAGCAGTAATTTAATTCTCTATGGCAATGACTGAAAACAACATCCCAGTGAAATGTATCCCCAAGTCAAGTTCTTTTTGATGGATCCCTCCCTCTGAATGCCTGTGCCTTTGGAATGCCACCCAACACAAGGGGAAATGTGATGGAGGTATTGATAAAATATAATCAATAATCTTAACCAATACCAGGTAGAGTAGTTAGCCTTTGATATTTTAGGGGGAAAAAAAAGTATAATCAAATAAACACATTGCCAAACTTCCTTCCAGGGTCTTAGAGAGAACCAGTGTGAGTGAGATACTTTGAAGCTAGAGATGAGATTCAGGAACTGAGATTCGATAAACTGGTGCTTATCAATGCGACCAAAAGGATGAAAAGGGGGGCAAGGTTTTGTTTCCTAAATTATGTGCTAAACTGAAAGTGGGGGGGCTACAAATTTTTTATTGGCTGAGTCAGTATCTTCCTGCGTCTAAATCCACGCGACACAAATTTGGAATGAATGCTTTATTATCTCATCTTCCAATACTTTAGCATTTTGCTATTTCCAAAACCTTTTTGCATTCATGATCTCATTAGAAAACTGTTTTCTTAAGTGTGCCTGGAGCATCTAACCTCTTTTAAGGCAACCACATATTTAAGGAGGTGCATGTATGGTGGGCACACTGTCTCCTTTGACCAATGAGAATTTACTACTGAGTCAAGTGTGTTGTTTACCATGTTTTCTCCCAAGATTCTGGTGGAACCTCTTTGCCTGTCCATTAGACAGGAGCAGACATGCTTCCTGAAGAACCGTACACAGGTTCAGATTGAGAAACACCTCCACTGAGCACAAAATATGTTATTATTCAATAAATACGTTTGGAACTGTGGAACCTGATTGGAACCTGAACCCATGGGTCTTTTAACTGAGATCACACTTGGTCTCAGGACTTAGTGAAGATCAGGTTCTTGATGTCTCATTGCAAAAAGAATCCAGTGAGAGAGAAAGTGGTAGGTAAGAAGAGGATTTATTTAGAGAAACACACTCCACAGACAAGAGTGGGCCATTCAGAAGGCGAGAGTGGCCCCAGGGTAGGGGGCTGTCAGTTTTTATAGGATTGGGTAATTTCATAGGCTAATGAGTGGGAGGAGGACTCTAACTTTTGGGGGGGGAGGGGGAGGATTTCCAGGAATGGGGCTACAGCCCACTTTTTGACTTTTGTGGTTGACCTTAGCTGTCATGGCACCTGTAGGTCTGTTATTTCACTTGCTGATGTGTAACATTGAGTGAAAACTGAGGCTTAGGGTCTAGTGGAAGTCAACTCATTCGCCTTCTTGGACCTAATCCAAGAAGAACTTTGGTTCTAATCGGTTTATGTCCTGTCTCAGGTTATGTCTTTTTTTTTTTTTTAAGATTGTGCCCAGCCCCTTTCCCTCCTGTTTCACAACACTGCCTTTCATTTAATAAATATTCACCAAGAATCTGCTGTGTATATTACTCAGCATTATAAAAAAAAATTCATTTGAAGCAATTCTACTCAGATGGACGAAACTGGAGCCCATTATCCAGAGTGAAGTAAGCCAGAAGCAAAAACAACAATACAGTATATTAACACATATATATGGAATTTAGAAAGACAGTAATGAGAACCCAACATGGGAGACAACAAAAGGAACGCAGATGTATAGAATAGACTGGTGGACTTTGTGGATGAGGGTAAGGGTGGGATGAGATGGGAGAAGGGCATTGAAGCATGTTAATTGTCATGTGTCTAATCAATCGCCAGCCCAGGATTGATGCTCGGGACTGGTGCAGCGAGATTTCCCGGGGGGGGGGGGGAGGGAGGGGGGACCCGGAGGGGAAGCATATGTAAACCCATGGTGATATCATAACAATGTATGGCTAAAAAAATAATTAAAAAAATAAAAAAATTAAAAAAAAAAAAAAAAGAATCTGCTGTGTTGTGAGCGCTTGGCAAAGCAGTGGGAAGCAAACAAGATGAGCAAAATTGAGAAAACCTGTGAAACACTTTGACAAGCTCCAGAAAGATGACTGGGGGGTCCTATCTGGCCTTCTTTGCACTATCTCACTCTTTCCCTGTCTTTGAGCTATTTTACAGCTCTGTAAATTGTAGAAAGCTGATAGCAATGCAAATGACTCTTGTTCATAGAAATGCAAATTGTGTCCCAGGGAATGCAATTGATTCTTGCCCTGTGGATATTGACCAGTGTTGCTAGTTTTGCCATTATTTGTGCATTTTTTCCCCCAACATTTCTGATGCCTGTATATTTCTCTGCCCTTTGGATCCTCCTCAGAGTATTAACATCTTCCTGGTACCTTGATAAATGAAAGAGTTAAGTAAAAATTTTTGAGATGTGTTCATTTGTAAGAGACTCACAATTTTATCCTTTTTAAACCTTTATCTTATAGCAATACAACCTGAGTTTCCCAGAGGTTACATCTTGAATAGACATTAACCACATGGTCTCATAAAACTAGGCACTGGGAGGCTCTTAAGAAGCCCCAAGAGTCTATGACAGGGGGACCTGACATTGCCTATTTGATCAGGACATAGTCCCCCATGGAAGTGACATTTGAGTCAACAACTAGGTGTGCAGAGGAGAGAGGAATTCTCAGCAAGTCAGCTTGTCATGAAAGCCGCTCAAGATCATTTCTCCCAGAAGGAGATTTGTGGTCCTGGGAGAGAGTGGGCTTTGGACAATCTTTCAGAGAAGCTGGAAGATTTGGCAGTTGTCATTGTCTGTGCTTCGTGATAAGAGAGTCTGCCAGTGTGCCATCTTCAAATGGGGCCATGGGTTTGGAGAGATGGGGGCCTGGAACCTGGGGGCTGGCTGTCTCTCACCTCCCTTCCCTAAGTTGAGAGTTCCAACCACTTGCTTTGATGATGTGTCAAACCGTCTCCTTTGAAATGCATTCACTCCAGGCTCTGCCTAAGAGGCCTCATTTCAGAAAATGGTAACATCATTAAAGAGAGAAGGAATCTGGCTTTTCTCTGTGACCAGCACAGGCCTTTAAACCTATTTTCATGGAACTCCCATGGGCATTTAATTAGCATCTTGTCACAGTTTCCTGACCATTATTATCCTGGCACCTGGTTTTAGGTGTTTTCCTGGGATGACAACTTTACCAAGCTCACCCTTCCTCCAGGCATCTGTTGATTCTCGCATTTCATTTACTTCTCTATTCCAGGGTCATTGTCTCAGAGCTGCCAGATGGGCCCATTTGAAATAGCAGCCCTCCTTTAATTTCTTCCATTTTTACCCCAAAGTAGCAGTGGTTGCCATCTTTCTTCTGGGAGACATTCTCCCCTCTTCCAAGAACATTTTTGTTGAAAGCAAGAGGAAGGCATAAACGTATATTAAGGGAAGCACACTGACTGAAACCACCCACCTTGGCCAGGCACCATAGTAACTATTTTAATGAGTTATTTTATAAGCAGAGGTCCTAGTAAGGAACACAGAACTAACAAGCCACCACCAACTGGAAAAATTCAGGAAACATCAAAAGGCGATTCCACATGTCCTTCCACCTCCCAGAATCCTTCTATCTGGCATCATCTTGGCTGGGCAATGCCTGTACCACCAGGAAGGACCCTGAGTCCAAATGATTGGCCACAGAAACCTGGAAACTAACCACATCACCATAAAACCCAAGACTTTGAGCCATCTGGCAGAACAATCCTCCTGGGTTCCCTTACTCTAATGCTCCCCGCCTGAGCACCCTTTCCCAATGTCTCTTGCTTTGTCAGCTCATGTATGTCTCCTTGGACAATTCATTTCCCAGTGTTAAACAAGAGCACACAAAGGCCCTGAAAGAGGTTGCCCTTCCTGCAACACTTGGGTCTATAGTGTTTCCGTTTAAGGAACTGAGGGAGACTGGGTAAAGAACATGTCTGGGAGATGTTAAAGAGGTCTCTTGGATACCGTATCAGGAGTTGGATACTGTGGGAGGGGAGAAGGATGCCCCCATCAACAATAAAATCGGTGCCACAAAAATCAACTTATCCCACTCCACCATTTTGCTAAGCATCAGCCAGCCCTGAAGTTATTTGGTCCAGGGGCTATTTTTTTTCTTCATTTGAAAGAATCATGACAACAGCTACATCCTTACAAATTGAGTTTGTCTTCTAAGGTGTTTGCTGGAGCTTTACAAGAGGCTTAATCAGTTTCACATGAATTAATGATGGCTATCAAATGGGGGGAAAAGAATGAATTCCAAATAAATACTTATTGCATAATTGAAGTTGCAAGAATCCACTATGAATAAAATATATTTGTATTTACAATGCATAAATTTGATGGCGACACTGTGGGGAGACGCACGGCTTTTTGATAAGAACCCCGAATGCTGTTAAATTAGTAATAGGCTGAATACATTTCTTAATTATGTCACTGGCGCTGGGCTCAGGAATACCATTTGCAATAAATTGAGTCCCATTTGTATGCAGGCAGCGCAGGGAGAAAGTGCTGTATTTTGAAAATCCTAATGTACTCCTGGGAACACAGGTTAATGTCATTTACTGCTTAAAATTAGTCCTTGGTTTCAGAGCTTGCAATTGTATTAAGACTTATCATGTACTCTTTTCATCAAGGTAATAATTGCTATAGATTTACATATCCTGCCACAAGCAGAAACATGGATCCTTTAGGGCTTTATGAAATAAGAAGTAGTTACATGAGAGGTGTGAGCAAGATATATATATATACACACACACACACACACATATTATTCTTTAGAACTTTTGAATTTGACCCTGTTTGGAGAAAGAGTCTTTGCAGATTTCATTAAGTTATGGATTTTGAAATGTGGGCCCTACATCTTGGCAGGTATCCTTGTAAGAGAAAGGTTTGAGATACAGACTAGTGGTTACACTACTATATTCCATGGAAACATTGATCAGTAGAACACAAATTTAAGAGAGAGATGCAGAGAAGGTGATAGGAAGACAGAGCAGAGACTGGAGTGGTGGGTCTACAGGTTAAGGATCAACAAGGATGCCTAGTGGCCAATAGGAGTGAAGAGAAAGAGATGGAGCATATTCTCCCTAGGCTTTCCAAAAGAAACCAGCCCTATGATACCTTGATTCCCAGCTTCTGGCCTCCAGACCTTCAAGAGAGTAAAAATTTCTGTTGTTTAAGCTACCAAGTTTGGGTTGTTTGTTATAGCAGCCCGAGGAAGTGAATACAGTCTGTATTTCCAACAACAAGAAAAATACAGCTGACCCCTGGAGAATCTGGAGATGTGGTATGTGAGGTAGGAACCATTAAGAACTTTGTTTTATGGAGAAAGAAACCAAGGTACAGAGACATTAAAACAATGGTCAAGGTGAAATAGCTAACAAACGGTGGTGTTGGACACAGGTCTACAGGCAGTTCTGTTTCCTGTTTCTCCCCCATTCATTATAGATCACTAGCCTTTTCGGTGTATATATTCCTTCTCTGAAACAAAGGCCCTGTGACTTGTGCCTGGACACTTCACTCCTCTGTAGGCACTGTGGAATCTTTCTTAGAGAGAGAGAGAGGTGTTGCCTCTCAGAAATGATTGGAATCTTGAAATAAGGTAATAGGGCATGGTGGTTAAACAGGGTTCCCCAATGTAATATGACTGTAATTATCTCCCTGTGTCCTGATGGAATCTATGTAATAAGAGTATAAGAGTATACTGTTTTTCAGTATAAGAGTGGGCTGTTGTGTAATAATAGATTCCCTGCTTAACAAACAGCTCTGTGTAATAAACTCCCCCTGTAATAATTACCTCAGTGATCTCTTTATGTAATAATGATCTCTTTGTGCCATTGTGGACTCCATGTAAAAACTGTCTCTTAGTGTAGTAATGATTGCTGTGTGATAATTAACCCTCTGTGTAATAACTGACTTTCCATGTTTCAGTGAGCTCCTGTGTCCTAATGGGACTCTCTGATTATAGGCACAAACCTGTAAATGCTTGCACTAGCAGAAATGGTAGTCATAGTCAAGCTTATTCCCAGCAGCCAGTCATAGAAAACCAGCTCGCACTGGTTTGAGATGTTGGGAGAAGGAAAACGAAATGATTAGCTCATACACAGGAAGTCCAGAGCTGCTGCTGCTGCTGCTGCTAAGTCGCTTCAGTCATGTCCGACTCTGTGTGACCCCATAGACGGCAGCCCACCAGGCTCCCCCATCCCTGGGATTCTCCAGGCAAGAACACTGGAGTGGGTTGCCATTTCCTTCTCCAATGCATGAGAGTGAAAAGTGAAAGTGGAATGGCCTCTATCTCGCCTGAAGCCATGGGTTCATTCTATGTCTCCCGGCTTTATTCCTAGAAGAATCTCTCCTCTACACAATATGGGAGGATGACCCTTGGCTTCTAAGAGAAGCCGGGGGAATCTAAGAAGGCATCTCTGTACTCTGTCCATTCCCCATGTCACTTCCCCAAAGAAATTGTCCAGTCCACACCTGAGAGGGTAGTAGAGGGACCTTGATGGATAGGTACCTCGGAATCACAGGGGATGGGGAGCAGTTCACAAAATGAACAGATGAGGAGCAGCACAAGCAAGTAACAGATGTCTCCTCTTGTTCACAGCCTGTGAGCCACAGGCTGCCGGAGGTGGGCGTGTGGTACATGAATTTGTCCCAGTAAGTTCTTCAGTCCTTAGCTGAACCTACCATCTACTTGCTGTGGAGAAGGTGACTAATATCTGCATATATATCTAGCTAATTTTCAAATCTGTATAATGCTCTTATGAAGAATGTAAAGCAAAGTCATTTAAAACATCAAGCTTATACTAGTGTTCTTATCTTTATGAATTTTCTCCATCAATGGCCACTACGTATATAGGCTTCTCAGGTGGCTCAGTGGTAAAGAATCTGCCTGCCAATGTAGGAGATACAGGAGACCCAGGTTCGATTCATGGATAGAGAAGATCCCCTGGAGGAGGAAATGGCAGCCTGCTCCAGTATTCTTGCCCAGAAAATTCCATGGACAGAGGAGCCTGGCGGGCTACAGTCCATGAGTTTGCCATGACTTGGCGACTAAACACAACATCACAACAAATCTATGGCTACTACTTATAGTGCTCCATAATATATTTTTCTTTGAAAAAGATTTCTGTAAAATACCTATGAAATGTTTACATACAGAATTTTTCAACTACATAGTTGGGCTTTTCATGGGTTGAAATTTTTCAGTGAATGTTTTACATTGTGGATGAGAATTTGGAATTATTGACCAAAACTCACTTGTCCAGAATCGGACAAGGAAAATGAGGTTCAAAGAAAGACTTCTTGGCATTCTTCATGGTCTGTTCATCCCCTTATCCTCCCCACCCATGTTCTTTACTTAATCCTTCAGACCGCAGGATACATATTGATTCTTTGGGAAAGAATCCTTTTGAATTCTCTGACTACAAATAGGCTTCTTAATAGTACAGTATGTCCCTTCTATTATTGCCACCACCATCATCACCACCATTATTATCATCATCACCGTCACCACCATTGTCAACACCATCACCACCACCTCCCACAGTACATGCATGAGCATGCACTGCAGTTATCCAGTTATCTATTGGAATAGTCTGTCTTCTCTTCAAGATTCTCAGTGCTAGGAGGATAGAACTGAACTTGGCTTTATCCTTGACACCCAGAATGGTACCCAGGGCATCAAAGAATCTCGCTAAATATTTGCTAAATGGATGAATGAGTCCATAAATGGATAAACACCAAAGGGTAATCACAGGGCCAAATCTAAGTTTCTGTTCACAACAAATGAAATGAGAAGACAGTGAGCCCAAATCCTGGTGATCTGGAGGAAGTGGGGGCTAAAATAATGCAGTGGGTGACACCTTTCCAGCTCACAGGCAACTTTAGTTAGTTTTAAAAAACCATTCAGAAAGAAGAGTTGAAGACAATCAGAGGTGAAGGGAGCAGAGTTCAGGAGAAGTTAGAAAAAGAGTAGTTTGAATAGATCAGTGGAGAACTTCAACCACCATTGTCTAATGTAGAAGAGCAAAACCTAGAGTTACACTATGGGTAAAAACAGAAATCTTTAGTCAGATCACTGTAAAATCCATGCAAGACACATGGTTTCTAGGGTTTTCAGCGGAAACCAAATGGAATAGCTTAGTAAGTTACACACGGAAATACCACTTCCCAAGTCCAGCACCACTGGGAGTGGTCATCTCTATAAGCACCTGCCCAGAGCACCTTTTCTTTCTGCTGGAACAGTGGCTTTTCCTGATGGGGATTCATCGCAAGAATTGTCCTGGCCCTCCCACCTACCACAGGAGGTGTAACCCAGATCAGAGGGCTCCTCTCATTGGTCAAAGTCATTAGTTCTGAGATGGACATGTGAGTTGAGCCAATCAGAGTCTTCTCATGGACTTCTCTACCAAAGCGAAGAAGGAAGTCACTTACTATGATGCGCTCAGCCTCTCATTCCTGTCTGACTATTTGCAACCCTATGGGCTGTGGCCCTCTCTGCTCCTCTGTCCCTGGGATTTCCCAGGCCACAATACTGAAGTGGGCTGCTATTTCCTTCTCGGGGGAGGGGGGGAATCTTTCTGACCTAGGGATTGAACCTGCCTCTCCTGCATTGGCAAGTGGGTTCTTTACCACTATATTGCCTGGGAAGCCCTTTATTGTGGTGGATGGGCTCTAATATATGGATGTACCAGTATGTATCATGTCTGCCACATGGGTGGACACACTTGGAAAAATGACAAGAAATGTATGCCTGATTGAATTCTCTGGGCCTTTGTTCCAAAGCTAGTAACACCCCAAGACTCTTTTGTTATTTGAGTCCTTCAGTGCCTTTTTTTTCTTTTGTTTTGCTTGAGCTGGGTTTCTGTCACTTGCAACTGTTCACACATCTGTGGTTTATTTCACATTAATGTGGATTTAAAACATTTCTTGGACTGGATAAGTGGGGTTTTACAATTGCTTCGGCCAATAGAACAGTTTTGTTGGGCGATCCATGACTGATCTAAAACGGGCTATTACATAGTTTCTCCTACATTGTTAGATTTTCACTAGCTTCTGCTACAGTTGTTGCGTTGCCCATAAAACAGTATAACCAGACAATGCCTTCAAAAGGCATCTTGAAAGCATGTTTTTTTTTTTCAAAGCTTAGGAAGAAAATGGGACATTTTTCATGTCTCTGGCAGCTCCATTATGATGCATTTGGACATTTTTGATAAAATTATGAGGCATAAAAAGTTTGAAGCATTGAAGATTAATTTTCCTCCATAAATATATAGATCATAGTCAAATTCTATATGACTAGCTTTGCCCAGAGCAAAAAATATTTTCAGTGTAATTTCATAGCAATATGGAAGCAGATAATGGGACAAAGGCATTGAAAAAGGCTTTGGTGGATTATAAATGTCAGGTTAACATTCACAACCTGATGAATCGAGCAGAAACTGCTGTTAAAATGTAGGGCTTTGTTGTTTTAAAGTTAAAAAAAAAAGTTGGGAGCCGGTACAGAAGTAAAATTAAAGTAAAAGAAAATAAATAATCCATATCTCTTCTGCTCTGTTTAAATATTAAAGTGTCAGCTGCAATTTTGAAATGACACAAAGAAGCTTGCTGGGCTGAAAAACTGCTTCATTTGTTGGGTTTCCTTGCTGTCTGAACGGTAATTTCATCTAAGGATGATTTTTGTGGTGTGGATTGCTTGAGCTGTATATTCTCTTGCAGGTGGAAAGGCAGGCATGGGATGGTTTTCGTTTTTCTCCCAACTCCTCTCTGATTTTATAGCCTCTTCCTGAAACCCATTCTTAGGTGCCCAGTGGAGTGAAGTCACTCGTTCTAGATGGAATTACAATTCCTTTTCTATGTCCCCAGCTGCCCTGTTTTGCTTAACTGGCCATCTCATTCTCCATGGAATTCCTGAGGGCCAAGAAGAGAGTGGCTTAAATTCTTCCTCTCACCTGGAGTTGTCAAGATCCCCAGTTAAAGCCATTCAACTTGAGATTTTGAGATAGATGTAACAAATTAACAAAATAAATATTAAAATATTACCAAAAAAACTATTCAACCTCTTGAGACTTGTACACACACATGGCTATTTGTCTCTGAATAAGGATGTCTTTGTTGGCATCCACACAGGCACTTTGAGGACTGGAAACAATGTATCAGGCATCTTGGTGTGGTGTTATGTGGTGGTTTTCCCCTTGTGGAACTGGCAGCCTTATTGAGGAAGCCATGAAGGAAGATAAAGTGATACTGGAACCTAGCTCTTCTTGGAAGATGTTCCAAGGGTAGAATTTCAAGAGCTGTAACAATTTGGTTGAGAAGCAGGAAAAGGAGCAAGTATGATCAAACTCAAATATCTAGAAGAATCAAGCAACCAAACTACTAGATCTGAAGACAGATGAACACAGTGAAGAATCTGGAGAAAGGCTGAGATGGGTTTGGAGCAAGTCGATATCAGACATATATGAGGAAGATTCTAAGAGACCACCAAAAATAGCTTTGAGGTGTCTATTTATTTATTTGGCGTTCCTGATAGCTCAGCTGGTAAAGAATCTGCGTTGGGAAGATCCTCTGGAGAAGGGAAAGGCTACCCACTCCAGTATTCTGGCCTGGAGAATTCCATGAACTGTATAGACCATGGGGTTGCAAAGAATCGGACATGACTGAGTGATCTATTTATATATATGCTGCATTGGGTCTTAGTTGCTGCACGTGGAATCTTTGTTGCATCAATGAAGGATTTTTTGTTGTGATGCAGATTCTTTAGTTGTGGTGTGCAGGCTCAGTAGTTGTGGCAGATGGGCTTAGTTGCTCCACGGCATGTGGGATCTTAGTTCCCTGACCAGGGGTGGACCCAGAGTCCCTTGCATTGCAAGGCTGGACCACCAGGGAAGTCCTGAGATATCTATTTATAATGAGACTTATTTTTAGCATCAACACTTCCTTCCTTTCTATAAGGAATTTTCCATCTTACAAGTTTTGGAGGGAAGCAGAGCTTACCTCTTTTGATAGGATATAGAAATTTCAACACACTCCATTTTTCCAACCTTCTCTTCAGGTAGGAGAGAATTTCTCAACGTCCGAATGGTCGACATTTTTGACCAGAATGTGTCCCATCCTGTGTACTGTAGGATGTTAAGAAGCATCTCTGGCTCCTATGACTGGGGTGTCAGTAGAACCCATCGCCCTGGTTGTGACACCCCAAACTGTCCCCAGATGTTGCCAAGTGTCTCCTGCAGGCAAAGTCACCCCAGTTGAGAACCACCCGTCTAAGATCTAGACTGAGCCAATTAGATGTATGTTCTCCCAAACGGGGAATAGAGAGTCTATGAAACAGGCATTGGGAAAGTGACCACCCCACCTCACTGGGACAGCACTACCACCCTGGAACCAGCAGTACCCAGTTCTGAAATTATAACAAGCTGTGGGAGCCTTTGCCAGGAGACCCCGCAGTGTCCAGGACGAGTGGGGCTGCTTAGAATTCAATGTCGGTGATGTCACCAAACTAGCTCTGAGGATGATTTGGGCTCGAACACAAGTTGCCCAACTTCCCTCTTCCTGGATATCTTTCAAGCCTGAGTTCTCTTTCTTTTCTGGTGGATCTGTGAACAACCTGAATAATCTTTCAATAAATCCCTTTGTGCTTAAATGCTGCTGCTGCTAAGTTGCTTCAGTCGTATCCCACTCCATGAGATGTCATAGACGGCAGCCCACCAGGCTCCTCCATCCCTGGGATTCTCCAGGCAAGAATACTGGAGTGGGTTGCCATTTCTTTCTCCAATGCATGCATGCAGGCTAAGTCACCTCAGTCGTGTCTGACTCTGTGCGACCCTATGGATAGCAGCCCACCAGGCTCCTCCATCCATAGGATTCTCCAGGCAAGAGTACTGGAGTGGGTTGCCATTTCCTTCTCATGTGCTTAAATGAAATGATGCATTTCTGGTGTTTCAACTAAGAACTGTTACTGTTGTATCAACCCTTACACTTTCATAGAAAATACTGAGATCCAAGGATGATAGAGAGGTTGATTCAGAGGTCATGACACAACAAGACACACCTTGTTAGATTCAGATCTGAGGTCCAAAAGACTTAGAAGGAACTACAGTTCCAGGAATTTCTTCCCTGTTCCCCTTCAGGCCATTCCATCTCTGACCTTTCAGAAAATGCACAAGAAAAATGGTACCTAGGCCATCTCTGTGGAAAGCTTGTGTGTTTAAGAATGCATTTGGAGGCTGACTTTCTGGGTTTCCAGCCAGTCACATGGTAGCTGGTGGATTTTAACTGCTTGATCTTTCAGTCTTCTTGTGTACAAAATGCAGGCCAGGCTTCCATTATTAAAATCATGTGTAGGTGAATTTTGCAAAAACTCTCTCTTTTGCTGTCTCTTTAACAGGCTCAGCATCAATTTCTCATTTGTTTTTTGTTATATCATGCAGTTTTTTTCCTCCCTTAAAGAAATCACTTTAATGTGTGTAGTTTCAGTGGGGTGATTAAACTCCTGAATTCAAGATTAGGAAACTAACCCAAGCCTATTAGTCAGCATTTTCTGTATCATGGACCACAAGTGATGGGTTTAGGAGCAATCTCATAACTGAAGTCTATCTAATCAGAATCAATATGTGGACATTTGCTGAAGCCAACGGGAAGAAAATGAAAAGTATTAGTCACTAAAAGTCATGTCCAACGCTCTGCAACCCCATGGACTGCAGCCTGCCAGGCTCTTCCTCTGTCCATGGAATTCTCCAGGCAAGAATACTAGAGTGGGTAGCCATTCCCTTCTCCAGGGGATCTCCCCAACCCAGGGATTTTCCAGGAGCTGTCAGGATGCCCCCTCACTCGGATGACAAGGTCACGAGGCTAAGAGGGAAACTGCAAAGTGGATTTTCCTTATTGGGGCATCCTGGGTCAAGGCCCCTCCTGGTATTTTTCTTGGGAGTTTCATGCTCGGAACATTAGTTCATCTCAGTTGGTCAGTTCCAGTTAGAAAGAATTCGTCCTGAGGTAATTTCCCCAGGAATCTTATCGACCAAAGGAGCGGGGAAGATGGGTCCCCTTCCCCGGGGACAAAGGAGGAATAAAAGGGACATTTAAATAAATTACTACACCTCCTACTCGTTACTGAAGAGTTTACCAAGCGTTCTCTGGGGGGGGGGGGGGTCATGGCAAGGCCACCACCAAAAGGGTTTGTACTTGGGTCACCTTTCCACCTCCCACTCCCCCGGCCACTCCACTGTGGAAGCTCCCTTCCTGGAAGAGACCAGGAGGGATGGGACTTAGGAATGCTCATAACTGTAGCCAGCATAATTGGAGACATTGATTGCTTTAGGATAGTGTAGACATAGGAATTCATTATAGTAAGTATATAAGGTTAATAGGGTTTTGTTGCTAAAGCAGTGCTTTTAGACTGTCTCATTGTCCCCTTTCCTCATAAGAAACAGAATGTAAAGGCATAACACAACCAGCTGTACCTGCCTTAGTTGACCCCTCGTTTATTTTCCCTATAGGTATAAAATAGCAGGTGTGAGGCAATAATTATAGACAAGGTTTTCAGAACAGAATGAGACAGATAGTGGTCGAGGTCACTGGAATAAAAATAGTTTCAAGCCTAGCCTTTCCCTTAAGCCTCTACACAGCTGCACCTGCTAGGAGAAAAATGTAACCTTTCTTGCTTAGATTGATGTACATATTATGATTGAATGAAGTATGCTGAAGACAATAAAATAATAGACATACTATTATTAAATCTAATTATGCAGAAATCTAACTTCTGCAAGGGGAATGTTCCAATGATAGATTAGGGAATGAGCTCAATGAAAAGGTTGCTGATGGAAGATAGAAAATAAAAGATTGTATAGAATGATATGTGAAGTAATGGGGATGTTTTTTGGGTCACTGAAGGGGTATAAAACTGGAAACCAATAACAATAAAGAGAGAGATTGCTCCATCACCACACTGACTCAGCTCAATACTTCACCGACGCGACTCATCCCTCAGGATCCCTGGACCCGCTGGGGCTGGACCCAGGCAGGGATTGAACTTGAGTCTCAGGCATTGCAGGCAGACTCTTTACTGTCTGAGCCATTCCATGATGGTTTCTGAGAGCTATAAATATAAGCTTGGAGCTGCTGGCATTCATCTTGTCACCAGGAGGAGGAGTCAATCTGAGGAAAAAGCGATAAAGAGGAAAGAGCAGTAAAGAGAAGAAGAGGGTGAAACACAGTCCTGACATCAGCATTGTAGGTGCTGGATCCAGCTGTACCTGAAGCAGACTGATATAGGAAGTATCAATGGGCTCATGTTGTATTGGAGCTAAATTACATGAATGCACAGAACAGACTCAGGATATATTGGGATGAATTTCCATTTGTCAAGGCAGAGACATTATGTTTTGTATATTCCAAACTATGGTTTTTCCAGCAGTTACATAGGGATGCGTGAGTTGGACCATAAAGACGACAGCACTGGAGAATAGAGGCTTTCAAGCTGTGGTGCTGGAGAAGACCAGATCAAACCAGTCCATCCCAAAGGAAATCAGCCTTGAATATTCAGTGGAAAGACTGATGCTGAAGCTGCAATACTTTGGCCACCAGATACGAAGAGCTGACTAATTAGAAAAGACCCTGATGCTGGGAAAGATTGAAGGCAAAAGAAGAGGGCAACAGAGGATGAGATGTTTGGATGGCATCACCAACTCAACAGATATGAGTCTGAGTAAACTCCAGGAGATAGTGAAGGAAAGAGGAACCTGGTATGCTGCCGTTTATGGGGTCACAGAGAGTGGGACACAACTTAGTGACAAAACAACAATAAATGGATTTAGGATATGTAGCATCTTTGGGGAGAGTGGGCCTCTTACACTTTCGCGGATGACAGTTGCACTTCTCTTTTACACTTGATAGCTCTTCAACTCGATGGGATTTAAACTTTGTATATGCAGGAAGCTCTCAGTACTTCAAGGGTCATAGCATGACAGCAAAAGACAGCAACCTGGGAGTGTTCCCCGGGGCTCGGTCACAACTCCCTTCCCCCAAAACTCAGCTGCAAAGAGCTTGAACATGATCGGTGACACAGAAGGCCCAGATTTAAAAGTCTCCCAAAGAGCCTTCTGATCAATAGCATCCCCCCATCCCCAGCACTGCCTCACATACCGCATTATAAAGATGAATCCCTTGGAGAGTTGTAAAAATATTTTAGTGAAGAGCATATATTATGAATGTTTCATCGTGATTCCTCAGGATTTATTTAACGTTTTACTCAACAGTCCCCTTGGATTTTTGATTGATTACTAGGCAAATTAGATAAGAAAACTCTTTCTGTATGAGAATCCATGCCGCAGTGGCATTGATAATGAAGAAAGCGTGCGTTTATCTCGCCCTTCGGTGTCAATAACCATGCTAACTGGTTTCCATGCATTATTTCCACTCCTCGAAGGAGATATTGTTACCTTCATTTTATAAATGAGGAACTGAGGTTCAGAGAGCCCAAGTCAGAATCAACCAGGGTCTGTTTCTCGTCAAGGCCTGTGTTCTCAACAAATGCTCTTTTCCCATCCACTTACTCCTTGTTACATCATCCTCATGTTTCAGGATCAAATAAACTGGGGAAGCATCGTTAGTGTGCGTGCTAAGTCACTTCAGTGGTGTCCAGCTCTTCGTAGCCCCCTGAAATGTAGCCCACCAGGCTCTTCTGCCCATGGGATTCTCCAGGCATGAATACGGGACTGGGTTTTTGTGCCCTCCTCCAGGGGATCTTCCTGACCCAGGGATCGAAGCTGTGTCTCTTATGTCTCCTGCATTGGCAGACAAGCTTTTACCACTAGCGCCTCTTGGGAAACTCTATCCTTTCTCTTTGGGATTCGCAAGCATATCACCCTATTCAAGGTTCTGAGACAGCCTGTAAGGAAGAAACCAGCTTGAGTTTATTTTACAAATGCTTTCAAGATGATTTGGTTCTGGAGCCAAACTTTGGGTTTGTGGGCTGCGTCTTCTGGTCTCTCCCTAGAACAACAGTTAACATACTGAGTATCAGAAAGGAACAATCTGATCTTTGGAATCTACCCCCACCCCATCCGCCCACCCCTGCCACCTCTCAGACAGTAATGCAGTTGGCGACTTGGCCTGATGTAGACTGATGAGGCTCCAGGTGTGGCAGGAGGTAAGTTTGCCTGCAGATCAAGTCACAATGATTTAGATTGACTGGACACATTTCCTTTCTTTCTGTGATGTTTCATCCTGAAGGCTATATGGCACAGGAAGAGTTGGAATCTAGAGGGATGCTCAAGCAGTTACATCTACATCTATTTTTTTAGCCTTTAATTACCTATTTTTATACATTGTAGTGTATATGAAAGTGAAAGTCGTTCAGTTATGTCCAACTCTTTGAGACCCCATGGACTGTCACCTGCCAGGCTCCTTTGCCCATGGAACGCTCCAGGTCAGAATACTGGATTGAGTAGCTGTCCCCTTCTCGAGGAACTGAACCAGAGTCTCCTACACTGCAGGCAGATTCTTTACCAAAATCTCCAAATTCACCCTCCTTTTCCCCCCTTGGTGTCCATACATGCATTCCCTACATCTGTGTCTCTATTTCTGCTTGGCAAATAGGTTCATCTGTACCTTTTTTCTAATATACAGTATATGTAATTTCTCTTTCTGACTTACTTCACTTTCTATGACACTCTCTAGGTCCAACCATGTCTCTGCAAATGGTATCTTTCTGTTCCTTTTTATTGCTGAGTAATATTCCATTGCATACACGTGCCACACTTTCTTTATCCATTCCTCTGCTGATGGACAATTAGGTTGCTTGTGAAACCATTGTAGGAAATCTGTAGTCAGTGTGTACAGTGTTTCAACAAGCTTGGAAGCCATTAAGATTGTTGGTGCATAGTGTGCTGATTGGGTCAGGCTAAGTCACATGTCTTCAAGGTGAGCAAATGAGCCCTTCAGGGGACCTTGAGCAGTGTTTGGAAACAGCTGTTCTTGTCACAATTGGGAGCTTTGCTGTGGGCATCTGATGAGTACCGCTCAGTATCCTTTGATGTGCAGGACAGTCTCCCACCTCCCACCCCCTAGCAAGTGATTATCCAGCCCAAATTTACAATAGTGCCAAAGTTAAGTAACTGTGTTGAGATAACATCTAAACTCTACAGTCTCAGAGTCTGAACAGTTATACATGTTTGCTTTTGTTATTTTGCCCATTTACCCAAGATCTAAAACTAATGTTTGTAGTTGTCAGCCCTTCTGAGAAATATTCTTCCAAGTGGTACCCAGAGGATGCAGGCTTCCAAGTTTCTTCCATCTTGTAGAGAATGAATGACTGACTACACAGATCTTCTAGATTCGAGACTCGGAAGAGCTCTAAGTCCTTTCCACATAAATTCTGATGGCCAGAACTCAGTACTGGGGGCATAACCAGCTTCAAAGGGGTGCTGGAGAATAACCGTCCTGCTTTCTCAGAAGGAAAGGGGAATGTTTTGATGAACTCATTGTATCGTCTCTGACACACACACAAAGTTCATTTTGAATAAATGCTGAATAAATAAGACACAAGAGCCCACATGTTTATGTAGCAATGAAACAGTGGCATAACATGGTTTTAATTGAAGAGTCTTGCACTGTAGTTGAGAAAAATTGTTCTCAAGCCCATGCATCGGGATTTAGGCAGTGGAATTAATATTTATTAAGTACCCACCATCGTCAGTCACTTGGAGTGTGTTAGTTCCTTACACCTGTGAAGTGGTTATTACACCTGTTTTATGGATGAGGCAGACCTCAAGGTATTTACTAGAATGTGCACACACACAGCTCACAAGTTAAAGTGCCAGGGCTCAAATCAAAGACAGAGTTGGCAACCCACACTCTTTCCTTTTCATCAGCATTTCTCAAAGCAGGCTTTGTCTCATAATACTTCGGTGACCTGTGTGCATGCATGCTCAGCTGCTCAGTGGTGTCTTACTCTCTGCAACCCCCTGGACTGTAGCCCACGAGGCTCCTCTTCCATGGGATTTCCCAGGCAAGAATACTGGAGTGGATTGCCATTTCCGTCTCCATCTTTGACCTGATCCTAGCCCAAATAGCTCCATGAACTAAAGCATTTGAGAAATTCTAACTATTGTATTTTTCTCCTGAAAAGTCACAATGACTATTAGAATATTTAAAGCCTATGAGAAGTCTTAAAGAGACCAGTTAGATGAAAGAATCCGGTCCTTTCATTGCACGTATTAATATTCCATACAATTAACTAAAGCCAATCTTTGAAAATGTTGCTTTCTCACAACTTTTCTATTTTTCATTTGGAATTTAATTTTGCACCCACACCCATAATATGTTCTACTCTAACTAAGGTACTGTTAGGGGAAACAGCGTGATATACCCACAATGGGACAAGCTGGGGGATTTAAAGATGGAAGCCTGGATCTTGGACACAGAGCACTGTATTTTTCACCTGGATTTTGGTTCCATCATATATAATGCAGGGTACTAAATCCGTTCAGAGATGGCACGTCAAATCATACATGTTGATTGTGACTGCCTGAAACACTGCGTTGATAAGGGTGCCGATGCCAGCTTCTAAAGAAGTAAAGGATGCTCTGAATGGTTCATGGTGTCTGCCATGAGCTCAAATGAAAGAAGCAGTATTCATGCCCTGTAAATTTGCCGTCTCTGAACTAAAGGAAGCCTAAGGTCATGTTCAGCTCCAACATTCTCTGATTCAATCTGATGTGAGAAATAAGATGAATTACATTCTCCTACTCCTACCTAATAAACTGTGGTGGGAGGACAGTGGGACTCTGACCTATGCATAAATGCCTAGGTGCACTGAAGTTCTAAAAGTCAAGTCAATGGAGACAGATCAGAGATAGAAGCTCTAAGGCCTTTGAGAAGAAGTGATATTTGAGCTGGGTTTTGAAGGATGCACAGGACAGGCAGAGATCCTGACAGGCAGAGACAGAGGAAAGTTCAGGCAGAAGTAACATTTCTAGGGGCTGAGAAAACTGAGGTCTGTCTGATGATGGTGAATGCCTGGACTGATAGGAACACACAGACTTTGGGCTTGCTGCTGTGTTCAGTTGTGTCCTACTCTTCTCGACTCCATGGACTATAGCCCACCAGGCTCCTCTGTCCATGGGATTTCGTAGGCAAGAATATTGGGGTGGTTTGCCATTCCTTTCTCCTGGGGATCTTCCCAACCCAGGGATTGAATCCAGGTCTCCTGCACTGGAGACAGACTCTTTACCATCTGAGTCATCAGGGAAGCCCAACAGGGACAAATAGACATGGAGGCACGAAGAAACTTAAAGAAAAAAAAAAAAAACCAGGTAAGTGGGGCTCAGATTGCCATGTGCCTTAAAATGCCTAATTCTGCAAACTGCTTACTTCCTATTGTTGCTACAGCAAAGGGGCCTCGTGGTACCTACTGTGATGGTAACCACAACAGCGTAAGGATGAGAGAGTTGTTCTTGCAGGGAGACTTTCCCCATCTGCACCGCTGCCAGGACCGGCTGGTGGCATTCTGCATCCTCTCTGCTTTCCCTTCCCCGCCCAGGGCTCCTTTCCTGGGACGGGTCCTAATGAAATGCTTCCCACTTTAATTTCCACTCTGCTGGGAGGAGCTCTTTTATCTCGATTGCTTCAGTGCCATCAAAGCCCACTCAGCACTGAGTAGCTGCCCGCCCTCTCTCCGGCCGTCCTCCACCGCATTCTGCCTGGAGGTTTTAATTCAGAGTCTCAGAAGACAAGCGAGGGGGCTGCTTTTGATTGATCAGTCAAACACAATCTCTTCTCAATTGTCTTCGGAGACTCCCGACTCCAGACATGAAAGATAAAAACAAGAGATGCCAGCTTGGTTTAAGACGGAAGTGCGTGCTAGATCTTTCTGTTCTTCCTTCAACTCAGAAAAAATGTAAAATAAAATCTTTCTCTCTCGGCTCCATCAGCACATTGTTTTCTTGCCTACCGTCTTGTCTCATTTCCCGAGTGAATTTTTGCTTATTTCAGAAGTAATAAAAAACCATGTAACATGTATTGAGGCTCCTCTGATCACCTTGCGATTCTTCGTGGGTATAAACCCATTTAATCTTAGTGACTGTCATATGACGTGGTACCATTAACAGTCCCATTTTACAGATGAGGAAACTGAGAGACAGGGTGGTAAGTAATCTGTCCCACATAGCTGTGAAGTAGTAGAGCTTGCATTTAAAACAAGTCTGTCCCAGAGTCCCTGCATTTTGTCCCCATGCTATTGCATGTCACTAACAGCTCATTTGGGGGAAGACATGCTATGTTGTTATGGTTCAGTTGCTAAGTCGGGTCGGACTCTTTGTGACCCCATGGATGGCAGCATGCCAGGCTTCCCTGTCCTCTACTATCTCCTGGAGTTTGCTCAAACTCACGTCCATTGAGTCAGTGATGCCATCCAACCATCTCATTGTCTGTCGCCTCCTTCTCCTCCTGCCCTCAATCTTTCCCAGCATCAGGGACTTTTCCAATGAGTTGGGTCTCTGTGTCAGGTGGCCAATGTACTGTATGCTGATTTACGATGAGGAAATTTAGACTTTCATCATTGAAGTATTAATATCAATATTTTCTACAAGAAGGGCCAATTATATACTGAATTCATGGCCAAGGGGTAAAGACAGACTTGTTAATTAAATAAAACTGAACGATGTGGTTTCAAGAATTGTAAGCAACTTTGGGGAGGTCTCCAAGGTTTCCTTGATCTAATATTTATTTCAGTCCAAAAAGCAGACACATTGAAAGAAGAATTTTGGAAAGCAGCTATCCTCACCACTTTGGAAGGGAGTGATGGTGTGTATTTATCTAAAAAGATTTCCTCTCAAAATTCCCTAGTGGTTCAGAGATTGTGACTCTGAGCTTCCACTTCAGGGATCACAGGTTGGGGAACTAAAAGCCTGCATGTGTGGCCAAAAATAAAATATCAAGAAGGCTCCATCCTATAGATTCAATCTCTTAATGTTTTATCAGCCCCAAATCTTGGCTAGAGTTAAGAAAAGTGGATTAAATTAGAACAGCCCCTATTTCTGCATGGCAGTGTTTCCCAGGATGTGATTTTTTTTTTTTTTTTAATATTTATTCAGGTATTTGGCTGTACCAGGTCTTAGTTGTGGCATGAGGGATCTAGTTCCCAGGACAGGCAATGAACCTGGACCCATTGCATTGGGAGCTCAGAATCTTAGCCCCTGGGACACCAGGGAAATCCCATGACTAGTCTTAAATTATACAAGTGCTCCTATTTTCTTCTTTTTTCTGCTGAATACAGTTGCAATATTTTTAAAAAAATTTAAAATTTTAATTGGAGGCTAATTACTTTATAATATTGTGGTGGTTTTTGCCATACATTCACATGAATCAGCCATGGGTGTACCTGTGTTTCCCATCCTGAACCCCCCTCCCACCTCCCTCCCCATCCCATCCATCAGGGTCATCCCAGTTCACCGGCCCTGAGCACCCTGTCTCATGCATCGAACCTGGACTGGTGGTCTATTTCACATATGATAATATACCCAGGATGTGATCTTCACTCTTATCTCTGCTATCTTTCTCCCGTGCCCCCAAGGGCAGAAAATCTTGAGTGATTTCTTTGTCCACAGGTACTAATTACAAATGTAGATTGTTTATTCCCCTCTTTAAAACTCAATGCAAGTTTCAGGTAGTCTCTGGAAACAATTGACCTCTATTTATAACTTTTCCCTAAGGCCTCAAGTATATATGTCAAATAACCAGCTCTATAGTAAATCATCTTGTATATTATTGGACTGCTAATGTCTGTGAGTGAGACAATCACAGCATGAATGCCTAGCTTGAGAGATGATCGAAATGAACTTTCCTATTGTTTGTGCCCTTGCATAAGCTCCTCCCACACTGGATCAGGTCTGGTTTTTGTGACCAATGAAATGTAACATAGGTAGTGGTGTGTAACTTCCAAGGCTAGGTCATAAAAGGCATAGTGCCTTTTCCTTTGTTTCTTGGGTCCTTGGTTCTGGGTGAAGCCACCTTCCAGCCATATGAAGGTGCCATCTTAAATGTGACTTCTCCAGCCCCAGCCAAGGCATCAGATGACTAACACTTTGAAAACTCAGAAGAGTCCCCAAGTGAGAACCTCCTACCTAAGCCACTCTCAAAATCCCAACTCACAGAAAATGTGAGAGATGATAGTTTGTCATTTTTGAATCACTATGTTTTTGGGAATATATTGTTATTCAACATCAGTAATTGGTACAACATGTTCTGAATCTGAAGGAACAGCTTCAGTTTCTGATGCTGAGAAAATGTCTTTAAAAGTTCCATTCATTTTCTTACTATACGCTACTGTGCTACATGCTTTTTAGGCATTCTTGTTAATCTTCACTGTGATCCTATGATGTTAGCTTCTATTAAACCACTTTGTGGATGGGAAGATTAAGGCTTAGAGAGACTTTGTTGCTAAAGTTACAGGGAGGAAGTGAGGAGAGCCTGACCTGAGACCCAGCTCTGCCTGGGTCAATGGCCCATCCTCTTAACTGCTATGCCTGATCACTTTCCTGCTAAAATGCTTCATGATTATTTGCCAAACCCTGGAATAAGTCATTGGCATGTATTATCCAATCTGACCCTTGCTACTCTGAAAGTCATTGTATAGACAAGGATACCATGGCACTGGAAATAAGAGGCAAGTTTCATTTTCCTATTCATTGATGGGGAAATACGATCATACAATGAAACTTGCAACATCCTTGAGATGACCTAGATACATCACCTCTAAGTTGTTCACAGTGATTAGAAACATGCTAGGTGAATGGAAAGTCTTTTGGGATTACAGGAGGAAGGAAAGGTGAAGGAAGAAAGGAAAGAAGGATGGCTAGAAGGAAGGAAGGGAGGGAGCAGGGAAGGAGAAAAACTTAGGGAGAATTCCCCTTAAGATCCTCCTAAGACATTAGGTTGAGCACCGATGAATTGATGCTTTCAAACTACAATGCTGAAGAAAACTCTTGAGTCCCTTAGACATAAAGGAGATCAAATCAGTCAATCCTAAAGGAAATCAACCCCGAATATTCTTTGGAAGGACTGATGCTGAAGCTGAAGCTACAATACTTTGGCCACCAGATACAAAGAGCAGACTCATTAGCAAAAGACCCTGATGCTAGGAAAGATCGAAGGCAAAAGGAAAAGAGAGTGATAGGATGAGATGGTTGGATGGCATCACTGACAATGGATGTGAGTTTGTACAAGCTCTGGGAGCTGGTGATGGACAAAGGGGCCTGGCATGCTGCAGTTCATTGGGTTGCAGAGTTGGACCTGATTTAGCAACTAAACTACAAAGATTCCCCTAAGTCAGTACCCGGAGAAGGGACAATGAAGCCATCTCTTTGCTCCAAGGTAGGATGGAGGAGAAAAATCTCAGGTTTCGAAACGGATGCAAACAGGTAAACCTGTGATGTGAACCTGGAGAAGCATTTGAAGGAAGGAGCTGATCCCTACAACGGGTGACAGACTTGTCTCACCCAGAGAAGACAGATCCTTTTCTGCTCAGCCCACTGCAAGGGACAGAAACTCGGGCCCACTGTTGCAGCTAGCCTTTTCTTTCATTATCTTTTATTAAGAAACTGACAATCTGGATTAAAAAATATATATGTATTTATTATTTATTTATTTGTTTTACTTTCTGGTTGTACCTCGTGGCCTGTGGGATTTTAGTTCCCCATCCAGGTTTCAAATCAGTGCCCCTTGTAGTGGGAGCACTGAGTCTCAACTGCTAGATCACCAGAAATGTCCTCGACAGTTGGGATTTTTATGTGCAACCTCCCGATTTTTCAAAGTTGACAGCTAAGTCCTCTTATCTTATTTTTTGAATATGACCTAGGATGAACCAAACTTGTTTGTGAACCTGCTGTGCCCCACAGGCTGCAGAGGTTCAAGGCCTCTGTTGCAGAAAAACCAAAGGGCAAGAGGTGGCCACACCGCAAAGGATCAACTGCTGAGACAGAGAAGAACAAAGTGAAGGAGGAATCACGAAGACGGTTGCTGGATTTCTCTCCTGCTTTACAGCTTACAACCCAAAGGCTTGCTGGTTTTGCCTCTTGAAGATGAACTGGGGACATCTTCACAAGCATATGGACCAAGAATATTCAGTGATCCATCCTAGCAACTCTGGACTTTGTAGATTCCGCTCTTGGGGAGAAAAAAAACAAGAGAGATTGTCAGAAAGAAATGGCAGACCAGCCCCCACGGCAGGATGTGGGCTCCATTCTTTGTTACAGCAGGCATTTGACGGCTGACGGTTTATTCTTTTTCTTCCTCTTCTTCTCCCTTTAGACTCTGGGGCATAAGGGACTGAGCACAAACTGGCAGTGAACGATATCCCTCCCTACTTTGGATGATTATATTCGTTAATAATGATTATCGCTTCCATATAATATTTGCATGATAAACTATAGACGTCTGGTGGTGTGTGCCTGTGCGTGTGGGGTTTGTTAGGAAACAGAAGCGAGCTAAACGCTGATGAAATGTGAAATCTAACCGCTCGGACTAAAAATAAAGTCGGCAGGCTTTAGGGTTTCTGCACGCCAGCAATTCCGAATCGCTCACATACGCCGCCTTAGTTAGTTACCGTGGAGACACGTGGCCGGGCGATGTGGAGCGGAGTTCACACTTTGCGGGCCTGGCCCCTGGGGGTCCCATTACAGAATTTCGTCTGTTTAGAAATATTTTGTAATAAAGCCCCTGGAGTCACTGATTAGCAATAAAATGTGCAACTGCCTTCATCAGCATCTACCTCAAATTTGTCTTTTATGGAAATGAGCCGGCATGCTTTCAGGTAAAAGATGGTGTGTGTGTATGTATGTGTATACACACACACATCCATAGATAGATTTAATTTCAATATGTATTTAAATATGTGCAGAGAATTTTATCTTCCTCAAGCTGTTCTGTTGCAGTTGGTTTTTTTTTCCTTCTCCCTAGAAAATTTTGTACTTTTTTTTTTTTTTTAACCTGCAGAGTCGACTGAAATTTCTAAATGACGTACAAAGCAACTTGAATTTCTTAAGGCCAAACCCAGTGTGAATTTCTGGAAGTTAAGATACAGGGAAGGGTGCACAAAGCGTGGCAGCTTGCAGCGTGTTTTCTTGTAACGTGCGGTTTTAGACAATGGGTGGTTCTGAGCATGGCTAGAATCATGAATTCCGGGGTCCTGGGAGGGAAAACCTTTATCTGGTAGTAAATATCATGTTGTTTCAGTGCTGTTTGGGTACCACTCACAAAAAGGGTGAAGAGACGACTATGATTTTTGCTGTTCTTTTGTTTTCACCTATTCTGAGTTGCCAGGAGAGAACGCCCTCCCTGCCCTCCCCCCGGATACGTGCTGGCTTGCTTTCCTTCCAGAGTGTTCATCTAAATGTCTCCGGTAGCAGAGAATGGAATGCACTTTTCGGCTAATGGTTTTCAGCCTGTTTCAGGAAGACCTGCCGTTTAACACTCCCTGGTGGACTCTGCAGTGTGTTAGTAGAAGGCTGTGCATCACAGAAGCTCCAGAGAGTCTGGCATTTTCTCTGCAAAGCTGAGCGCTCTCTGCAGACGCTCAGGGCCACACTGACTGGTCTGAGTTTCGAGGTGTTCTTTTTTGTTTTTTGTTAAATTTATTTATTTTAATTGGCGGATAATCACTTTACAGTATTGCGATGGTTTTGCCATACATCAGCATGAATTGGCTGTAGGCATACATGTGTCCCCTCCAAACAGAAACGCCCTCCCTCCATGCCTTCCCTCCAGGTTGTCACAGAGCCCTGGCTTTGGGTGCCCTGCGTCATACATCAAACTCCCATTGGTTCTTTATTTTACATGTGGCTATGTATATGTTTCAATGCTATTCTCTCAAATCACCCCACCCTCTCCCTCTCCCACTGAGTCCAAAAGTCTGTTCTTTACGGCAGTGTCTTCTTTGAGCTCTTTCTGTAAATTAGAACGTGGTGGTGCGACGCGATCTTTGGTTCCACAGTTCATCAGACCTGGGACACAGTTCTCTGAATGGCTCTGAGCCCCTTCCTCATCTGAAAAGCCAAGGGACTAATACCCACTTCATCAGGACTTTGGAAAGATTAAAAAGGATAGATCTCTGTATAAAGTCTCCCAAAACATTGCCCGGAGCAAAATGAAAATGTAGAAGGAAAGAAGTGATTAAAAGTTAAATGAAGCGCTTTCTGTTATCACTGTGTGGTGAGCAATTGATAAGCATTTCCTTGTTTTTGTCTCACTGTGGTTCTTTAAGTAACATAATTCATCCCATTTTACAGGGAAGATAAAAATAGAGGTTCAGGTCACTTCCCTGATGGTCCCGGGCTTAAGAATCCACCTTCCAAGACAGGGGATGCCCACATGCCATGGGGCAACTAAGACCACACGTCACAACTAAGACTCGACACAGCCAAATAAATAAATAAAAATTTAAAAACTAGAGGTTCAGAGAAGTACATGGCTATAGATTTACAAGGTCAGTTGAATCAGGATTTGGATCTAGAGCTGACTAAGTTAAAGACTCCACTTGTAAGTAAAATGCCAAGCACTATTGTTGTTAATAAGTGATGATGATCTTTGGAAATTTTATCCGTGAGTGTTAGAGGGGATGGAGGATGGAACTGCAGCCTAAGGGCCCACTGAAATCCTTGGATGGATGGAATGTTTACCAAAGATGGAAACTGTATGAGGGAATGTTTATGGAAGAAAAGATTCCATTTGCAATCCAAACAGCAAAGAAACAAAGCAGACTGTGGGTTTTGGCGATTTCACATTGGAACTCAGAACTAAGCGCGTAAAACGGTCAAGAGCATTTATGTGGGTAGCTGTTAACTAGGGGCACCCATGATGTGACTGAGGACGTCTTCTGGGGGATTCAGGCACTGAATCCTCTCCCTAGCCTTGGAAGGAAGGTTAAGAAGTGACGTCTGTGTGCTGGCAATGATGGGGCCCGACAGATCAAAGGCACTGTTGCTGCTCTGCTCAAAAGAAACCTCGTTCACATCGCAGATGAAGTGTAGGAAAATCTAGTCAGTGTAACAAGGGCCTGGTTCTCCATACATAGCTTCAACGAGCTTCAGAGGACAATTTTAAATAAAATCTAATATCAAAATCAGGTTCTTGCTCTCGGAGGCTCACATTCTGGGATAGGGTGTTGAACAGGACTTTCTCTGATGATGGCAGTGTTTTATATCTGCATTGTCCTTTATAGCTCTGGAGCTGTTGACACAGGGCTTGTGTAATTGATGACCCAAATGCTTCATTTTTATTTAATTACCTGAATGTTAAATTTAATGAGACCTGTATGACCAGTGGCTACCATGTTGGGCAGCGTGGATCTGGATAATGAGATGGGGACGGGGGGCGGCGGGGGGGTGGTGGCGGAGAACCAGTGAGGATGACAAAGGCTGTAGCCTTGGAGTTTATAGGAGGTGTTGGCATCTGTGTGACCTTGGGAAGATGAAATAACTTCTCTGAGCCCAAAGTAGGCATCGGTGAAATGAGGCTAGTTATGATAAAAGAGTGATGGATTCCCATGTGGTTGGGATATTCTATATAAAGTTCTTTACAATGTCTTAAAGAGTTATAATAAAATACCATTTGTTATTATTTATTGTCAATTATATTGTCATTGTCATCGTTATTTTATAATCAAAGAATGCAGAAGTTGCTGTGAGGTCATTGAGTTCAGAATGATTCCCTGAGCTGTGATTGAGACAGAGAGAGAAGATGGTAACAGAATGTTACTCACAGAAGTAGTGGTATTTCAGCTTCATTGTGTACTATGAATAGCTTTATAATTGTTCAACAAGAAATGGATAGCTGTATAATTGTTCAATAAGAAAAGATTGAATGATTTAGATGGAGAGTGTGTTTAGCTAAGGCACTGGCTTTTTAAAATATTTATTTATTTTTAATATTTATTTATTTGGCTGCGTTGGGTCTCAATTGTGGCATTTAGCATCTTCGTTGCCATGTATGGGCTTCTCTAGTTGTAGCATGAAGGCTCGATAGTTGTGGGATGTGGTCTTAGTTGTCCCAAGGCATGTGGGATCTTAGTTCCTTGACCAGGGAGTGAACTCTTATCCCCTGCATGGAAGGCAGATTCTTAACCACTGGACTGCCAGGGAAGTCCCAAAACACTGGCTTTTCAACAAGCCTGGCTTGTTTGGGAAACTGGGGAACTGCACGCAATGCATCTGTAGGGTTATGTTAACAACAAAGTTCTAGAGCAGATACAGTGGATATTGGGGTGCACCTTGTAAATTACAGCGATTTATCCTGTGGATTCATAGAGGAAATGAGGTCAGATTTTCATATCAAAAAATAAACCTGGCTGTTGTAGGGGAATGGATTGAGGCAGAAGGAGGCTGAAGGCAAGAAGATTGGTTGGAAAGGGAGTCTGGTGTGAGATAGACAAGGCTCTTCATGAGGTGAGTGCCTGTGGCTATGGGGAAGAAGGTGGATTTGGGAGGCAGGTACAAGACAAGATAGGCAGAATTTTTGAGAAAAGGGAAATTAGGACTTTCATAGGAGCCAGAAATAGGTAAGTCCAAACAACATTGAGAGTGGCATTGGTTCATGCGTCCTTTGTTCTTTTCAGTTTGCAAAGCATTTAAAGCTTTTAATCCTCCCAATAGCCCAATGGATGCCTTGAAGACAAAAGTGACAATGTGTGTGAAGTGCTCGGTCAGGCCACAGTCAGCTACTGAGACTCAAAAATTATTGCTTATGGAGTCAAGGTGATGGTGGTTGATATTGCTTTATTAAGAAAAGTTAGACTTGATCTGCTTAGGGAGAAAAGCCTTGTTAGATCACATAGTAGTTTAGTTGCCAAGTCATGTCTAACTCTAACCCCATGGACTGTAGCCCGCCAGGCTCCTCTATCCATGGGATTCTTCAGCCAGAATACTGGAGTGGGTTGCCATTTCTTCCTCCAGGGGGTCTTCCTGAGCTAGGCATTGAAACCTGGTCTCCTGCATTGTAGGCAGATTTTTTACCAGCTGAGCTACCAGGGAAGCCTTGATAGAACATGTCACAAAACAAAGGAATAAGATAGTAAGAAAGCTTCCAGATAGAACCTCTCACATCCAGGCTCAGATACTTCTAGGAACAAGGTCTTGAAATCTTGGGCTTCACTTCCTGATGGAGATGCTGCTGCCATCAGGTCAGGGACCATGGATTACTGATTCTGAATATGTAACCACTAATCTGATTTGCCACTCATGTGCTTTCTTTCCAGTCTCTCATCTTATTTGGACTTATTCTTCACATACATCATGTGAGAAAAATGCTGGCTTGAGGTTAAGCAGTGATAGATTTACACATCATTTCTGTTCACCAGGTTTTTTTGCTTGTTTGATTTGAGGGCAGTAGGTAGGTAAGGAAACCTTTTGCTTTTCATCTGTCCAGATTAGAATAGTGTTACCCATCCTGTAGTGTTTGTGGCATGCTGGTAATAGCCTAAGGTGTTTTGTGTGTGTGTGTGTGTGTGTGTGTGTGTGTGTGTGTGAGAGAGAGAGAGAGAGAGAGAGAGAGAGAGAGAGAGAGAGAGAGAGAAACAGAGTCAGACACGAAGAGAGAAAAATTTATTTTTAAATTTATTTATTTTTGGCAGTACTGGGTCTTCCTTGATGCGTGGGCTTGTCTGTAGCTGTGGCGAGTAGGTGCTGCTCTCTAGCTGTGATGCTCAGGCTCCTCACTGTGAGGCAAATACACCTCTTTGGGCAGTTGATGCCAATGTTGCTAACTTTTTTTTTTCCAATTTTAATTTCAGAGGTTTTAGATAAACAGGTAAAAAGGTCTCAGTGGCAGGGAAAGGCTCATAACACTGTCCTAAAATTCTCTAGTCCTCTATGGTTAGATTTCCCTTCTTTCCATGACAGCATCTGACCACATACAGTCTCTTCTGTCCAGATAACAAATTTATCAGATAATGTGAGAGAATGAACCATTCTCCAAAAATTTCCAAGTAACTTAAGCTTTCCCCCTTAAGCACTCAAGCTGTTTGTTTTTAGTTTTTTTTTCTTTTACAGAAGCATTTTAAATAAGCATTTTATGTTTTCCTCTGATTCCTTGAGCAAAGTTCTCCCAATGCAATATGACTTATCTGTAATGTTGTTATTCAGTCCCCAAGTCGTGTCCAACTTTTGCTGCCCCATGGACTGCAGCACGCCAGGCTCCCCTGTCCTTCGCTATCTCCTTGAGGAGAAATATCTTGCACACTCTTTGTGGTAGTGTGGTTAACACAGATGCTCTGGGCTTGATTCAGTTGGAGAAGCAGGCTTGTCTTTGCACTAAACGCCCCCCACCCACACTCTTAGCTTTTTGATCTGTGGTGTCTGCTTTTCATGTAATTTTTGGGATTTTTGCTCTCCTCCATCCCTTAAAGCTGGCATCTGATTTCCCTTCATTTCTCATCAAATTCCACTGAACTCTTTTTCTTCTCCCAATGAGTGGTTATTCTTTTTTTTCCCAGTATAAGACCAGTTGTGAAGGCTTATGATAATTGTGACTAATGCAGAAGTGATTAGACTTCTGAGCAGAAGTATCGAGGCGGTCTCCTAGGTCAAAGTCCTTGAATAGAAGACCCTTTTTGGGGAGATGGTCTCTATCCACTCAGAAGCCTCACTCTATGTTTTTGAGGACTGAGGACCTGAGAGTCATCGTTCAGAGTGAACCAAAATGGGCAGGCAAATAGGTATCACCAGAGCTTTAATATGTGCTGCGTCTGTTTGTTTGATCATTTATAGTAATGTGAGTATCCAGACTCTGACTCATAAATGGTAGGAAGGCAGGAGAGGAAACTCTATTGTCAGAGAGAGAAGGCACGTGTGGAGAGACTGTTGTTGTATACCAGAAGGTCATGATTAATGACTGCAGTACATCTGTAGAGAGGACAGAAGCCATCAGTAAGCTGTCTCGAAAGGCACTGGGATGGCCCTCCTGATGAGACTTTCAGGTAAGAGATGATCTGACCTTCCTTTAAGGATGATTCTCCTTCCCAGGTCCCCATCTTGCAGATCCTTCTAGGAGAATAAGTCCCTGAATGAAGCACCTATAAGTAATATGATATGGTATTTGTTTTTCTCTGATTTACTTAATGTGATAATCTCTAGGTCATTCCATGTTGCTGCAAATGGCATTATTTTATCATTTTTATGGCTGAGTAATATTCCATTGAATGTACGTACCACATCTTCATCCATTCTTCTGTCAATGGATATTTAGGTTGCTTTCATGTCTTGGCTATTGTGAATGGTGCTGCTATGAAAATAAGTATCTTTCCAAATTATGCTACATGTACCCTTTAACAGCAGAGAGAAAGGATTATGTGGTTGAGCAAATATCACAGGAAATAGAAAAGGCCTAGAAATGGAAAGCCAGAGAAAATAAAAGTCAACTTTGCTATGCTTTTCAATTTTTCGAAAGTGGCCTTGGTTTTGTAGGAGTCTTCCTTGCCTCTTACTAGAAGTCTGTCTTGCTGATGTAGGATGCTATGGAGTTAAAGTTAAATCCTGCTTGGGTCAAGAAGACAGAATCTCACTATGGCTGTCTGAGTTGTTCGGTGAATGAACCCAGTAAAACTCTCAGAGGAAAAGTTAGCTCTTCCCATGATGACTAGCCTCTCCTGGCTAATAAATCAGTATTACCTCCATGACTTATATTTCTAGATCCTCCTGCAGTAGAGAAACATCGTGTTTACCTTTTTCTGTTTCCTTTGTTAGAAGTCTGTTACTAACATGACAGCTAAATGCAATGTGTGACCATGGGTTGTACCCTGCATGAAAAATGCTGTAAGGTATATTATTAGGAAAATTTTCTAAATTTAACTATTGACTGAGATAATGATATTGTATCAACACTTAGAGTCCTTGAATTTCATAATTCTATTACTGTTTCCCTGGTGGCTAAATCGGTAAAGAATCTGCCTGCTATGCAGGAGACCTGGGTTTGATCCCTGGTCAGGCAGATCCCTTGAAGAAGGAAATGACAATGCACTCCAGTATTCTTGCCTGGGACATCCCATGGACAGAGGAGCTTGGTGGGATACAGTCCATGGGGTCACCAGAATCGGAAATGACTTACCAACTAAACCAGCACCACCACCATCACCATTGCTGTTCCATAGCAGAGAGTCTTCCTGCTTAGAACATACAGGCCAAAATTGTTACTAAAGCGTCACAGCAGCTATGATTTGTTCTCAAATGATGCAGGAAAAAAAGTGTATATATGTATATATCGACACATACATACATGCATGTATATATGTGTGCATCCATGCACACACATATGCATTGAGAGAGTAACAGTGAGGGAAAGACAGTATTAAAATGTTAACAATCATAAATGTAAGCAAAAGGTATCTAGATAATCATTACATTCTTGCAACAAAGAATAGGATGTTTCTAAAAGAAAATTGAGGTCCCATTGCCAGAATAAGAGGAAGAGGAAGAGGATGCTGAAAGGCAAATAGCAGTTGTTTAGGTTACACTTTACCTTCCTCTCATTGCAGAACGAAAGTCCTGAAGCATTAGCGTGAGCATCTGCTTAAACTAGCATTAAAGTTTGAGCAGCACTTCATGAGCTCAAAGCAGCCTTCACATGTGAGGCTCTGTAAAGCCATTCCAACTTCTTTCTCCGGTTTAGATGAGAGACAGTGAACATACTGGCTTATCTTAACGCGCACATCAATTAATTTAATTGACTTAAGTGTTGTTCTCGAAGAAACTGTTACTATTTGGATTGTTTTAAAAGACATCAATTTGTCATAAAAAAAAAGTTTGGTAGCTTAATTTTTTTTTTTTTCCCCTTCCAATTCCTTTAATGTCTGTTTTGTTGGATGCTTAGCAACAAGAGGCCGGTCTGGGTAAGAGCTTCTTTGCCAAGATAAAAATAATCTAAAATTTAGATGTGTCTGCAGTGATCATGGCTGTGTAAATTAATTAGCCACGCTGAGCCTGAATCAGCGTCTCTAAATTGATCTGGCTTTTATGCTGCTCTGTTTTTTAAAACATGTTCACCCTCAGAAGTAGCCACTCTTCTTATTACTTCCTTTTCCAGAAATTTACAGTTAGAAAGAAATTCTTCCTCCTTTTTTTAAGGCAGAAGTTAATAATCCACTAATAAATACTGGAATTTGGATTTTGTGTCAGGAGCCAAACTGAAAGCCAGCTGCTGATGAGAACATGAAAACAAATAAGAGACTATCTGTATACTTGGGGACGTTAATGTTCTTTGTGGTGTTCCCTGGTAGAGCAGATGATAAACAGTATGTCTGCAACGCAGGAGACCCAGGTTTGATCCCTGGGTTGGGGAGATCCCCTAGAGAAGGGAATGGCAACCCACTCCAGTTTTCTTGCCTGGAGAATCCCATGGACAGAGGAGCCTGGCTGGCTATAGTCCATGGGGTCACAAAGAGTCGGACAAGACTAAGAGACTAATGCTTTCACTTCACTTTTCAAAATATATATACTAGAAGTTAAACTATATAATTTAAGCAAGCAATGCCATAAGGCAAGATGGTTTTCATTGCCAAGAAACAATGACTACAGAGCTCTGTGGAAGTAACAATTCTTCTGGGGGGAAAGAGAAGAATTTTGGAAAGAAAGGAGTTGGAATAACAGTTTGGTATATGTCCTGCAGTCGCAAGTTCCATGGAAAAACTTGACATGTCTTTTCTAACAGCTGCACTGAGGTATTATTTATCTAATTAAAAATTTACTCATTTTAAGTGTCCAGTGATTTTTTTAATGAATTTACAGAGTTGTTAAGCCATCACCACAGCACATTTTTAATTGAAGTATAGATGATTTACAATATTTCAGGTGTACAACAAAGTGATTCAGTTACACACACATATATGTATATGTACACATAGATAATTTTTCAGATTCCTTTCTATTGTGTTATTATATGATATTAAATATAGTGCTATACAGTAGGTCCTTGTTGTTTATGTATTTATATATAGTAGGATGTGTCTGTCTCACCCCCTGCTTTCCCCTTTGGTAACCATAAGTTCATTTTCCAGGTTGGTGATTCTATTTCTGTTTTGTAAATAAGTTCATTTGTATCCATTTTTTAGATTCCATGTGTAATTTATATTATATGATATTTCACTTTCTCTGTCTGACTTACTTAGTATTATGATTTCTAGCTCCATCCATGTTGTTGCAAATAACATTATTTCATTTTTTATGGCTGAGTAATATTCCATTGTGTGTGTTTACCACATCTTCATTCCTCTGTTGATGGGTGTTTAGGTTGTCTCCATGTTACAATTTTATAACATTTCCATTACCATGAAATACTGCCTGAGGCTCCTCTGTTCCTGCCCCCAGTCCCAGGCAACCAGGAACCAATTTTCTGCCTATAAGTTGCCTTTTCTTACCTTGTATTAATATATAGATGAGATCATACAATATATAGTGCTTTGTATCTAGTTTATTTTTTTAGCAAACATAATGATTTTGAGTTTTATCTATGTTGTATGTCTCTGTGTTTTGTTCCTTTTTTATTTTGAATAATATTCCATTCTATAGATAGACCACATTGTCTTTATCAAACCATAAGTTGATGGACAAGTTCTGGCTATTATGAACAATGCTGCTAGGAATATTCACGTGTGAATTTTTATATGGATATATGTTTTCATGTCCCTTGGGTACATACTTAGGAGAAGAATTGCTAGCACAGATGATAAACTTAGGTTTAGCTTTTAAAGAAATTGTCTATCTTCCAAAGTGGTCACATCATTTTGCATTCTCACCAGCAGTGTCTGAGGGAAAATTTTCCCTACCTTAATTTTATTTATCATGTGACTGTGTCAGGGAGGGATTCAGTTAGAAAAGAGAGGTGGATTGGCTTGCCCACGATTATGCATCCCATAATTACAGAGGCTGAGTTTTAACCCAGATTGGACTGATTCTAAAGCATTCTCTCCCCTCATGCTCCAGGATTTTGAGGCACTCTTTTAGGGAGAGTTTTGAAATCTGAGTTTAAAGGGAAATAAGGATTGATTAGTAATGTCTGCAAAGGACATAGCCGAGGAAATCTTGTGGCAACCGTCTGCCATCACCAGACTAGAGCTCTTGGTACTGCTCTCTGCAATGCTATGTGATTCCCCCATTGATTCTTCACCACCTATGTTTAGACTGGATGTAACATTATGTGATTATTATAAAATTCCCTTCTCAACTCCTCTACCATGAGTAACATTCCCTTTCTATGAAACTTACTGCTCTATACCATAATTTGTGGTTTAAATCATTTATCTCCCAATGGGTGGAGAACAGCTAATAGAAACAGCTAATTCTGCTCAGTAGCTCTGCCCAAGAATGGAGTGTCTGATTGGTCAAAAGACTAGAAGAGTAAATGAGAGCATAACACTAGATCTCTCTTTTCCATTTTAAATGTGGTAAAGCAGAGAGATGGAGACTTTGAATAATGGGCCAAATTCACAGGCCCAAAGGAAGATGGAGAGGAGCCTTGAGCCCCCAAATTTCTTAATCATTGGGCGCTAGCTCACTTCTTGAGAAAAATTGGCCTCTGTCTGTTACTATTAAACGATTGATGTGGCCTGTTAAATCCTGCTGATGCTGGGCTGCGCTGAGACTAAGGGGTCCAAGATGCCCAGCTCCTTCTTGGTTTGTAATGAACAGACCATGGTGTGTGTGACATGCAGAGAGGAAAACACTATGGGGAGGTTATTTCAGAAGCAACATTTAAACACAGGTGAAAAGATAACATTTTTGACCCAATGCAACTTGTTGGTGGGGTGGCCTATGAATATTGCATAATTATATAATCAACAAAGAAAGATGCAGCATGACATAATTCACATAGCATGATGACTGAGTCCACCCTCCTCCTTTCTCTCATCTTCCTCCTCCTTCCCCTTGTTCCCTCTTGCTCTCTCTCACCAAAAATATCAAAGAAAACGTGTTAATAATAGTCACTAATAGGGACTTCCTTGCAGTCCAGCGGTTAAGGCTTCACCTTCTAATGCAGAGGGTGTGGGTTGATCCCTGGTCAGAAAGCTAAGATCCCATATGCCTATCAGCAAAACAGAACAGAACAAAAAACAAAACCCATAAAACAGTAACCCATATTGTAACAAATTCAACAAAGACTTAAAAAAATTGATCCACTTAAAAAAAAAATCTTTAAAAAAATCCCTACTCGGTGATGGAGCTGTGCTGTATCTTCTTTTTTCCCTTGTATTTTCATTTTTTTTTTATTTTTCTCATTGCAATTAATAAGCAATTGCTAGAGAAATTCCTTGAGACAATGTAAATATCTTGTTCTCCACCAATCTTTCATCCACTAAGTTCAGCATCTGCTGGTGATTTTCTAAGTCTGTTATTCTTTCAGTATTTATTGTCAGCTTCAAATAAAGAGCATCTCCATTTCTTCTACTAAGGAATTCATATATCATTATGGACTTGTAGGCTTTTGTCTTATGAGTCATCAGCAGTTGCTATCATTATATATCTCAATGCTCAAATTGTCCCAAATTTGACCAGTATGAAGCAGTTCAAAGGACTTAGATTTTTATCTCATGGGCAATGGAATACAGATAGCATGGTGTTAGGCAGGTGAGTAAAATGGTAAAATTGGCTTTTTTTTTTTTTTTAAATAGAGTCCTTCAAGAGAAGCTTTATTTTAAAAAATTAATTTTTTGGCTGTGCTGGGGTTTTCCTGTTGCTTGGGCTTCCTTTAGTTGCGGCAAGTGGGGACTACTCTCCAGTTGCGGAGCGTGGGCTGTGGAGTGTGGACGCAGTAGTTACGGCACACAGGCTTAGTTGCTCTGCAGCTGGCTGACTCTTGCTAGGTCAGGGGTAGAACCCAAGTCCCCTGCATCGACAGGTGGATTCTTACCCACGACACCACCAGGGAAGCCCCCCGCCCCCAATTTGCTCTTTGACAAAGTACTTCATTGGAGGCATGGTGAATGGGTGGGCGGAGGTGCTTTTTAAGGAAAGATGAGGGAACTAATGTTATCAATCAAGAGTGTTGGAAGGTCCCGGCTGGAGGTTCTTTATCTCTTTATTCTTATTCATGTGTGTATTGATCTTTACTCGGTGTGTCTCTGTCTTTTGCTTGTCTACCATGTGTGTTTCTGTGTCCCTCTTGCAGCTGGATACATAGTTTCCTTAACAGTGTATCCTTTTTTCCCCCAACAATTGTACCCTGATGCCTTTGGAAATTTTCTGAAATACTTTCCTTTTACTATGGTAATAAGCCTTCAAAAACATAATTGAATTCAGATATTAAATACCGTACGCACTATCATTTAGCTTCTGATGAAAATGTGCATTATTGTGTTTGAAAAGCCAAAAAAAAAAAAAAGTGGTGAATCCAAACAACATCTTTTTCCCCCCTTCCTCCTGTGAAGTCTTTGTGTGGAATAACTCAATCTCTTTTAGGCTGCATTCTCTGTGATGTGGGAAATAGAACCAGGGCCATTATGCAGCGATAAGATGTGGTTTCCAATTCTGCAGCTCGGTGGGGATCTGCTCCATTGTAGGTTTTATCACCTTCTGAGGTGCCAAGTATTTCTAGCAGGGGGAGCACAAACTCTAATCTTCGTGGGAGGCCCGTTTGGGGACAGGACATGAGATTTGGGGTGATCCCTTCACTCGTGCATTCAATCAAACAATTCTTATTGATCCCATACACTGGTCACTTAGATCGGTGCTAGAGTTACAAAGCCAGATGAGAACCACGGGGTCCGACTTCAGAGTGCTAACACCACCTCTGCTCCTGGTAGGGGTTTCCTTTTTAACAAAGCTACTTAACTTCCTTGACTCTCGTTTCTCATCTGTGCAGCGCAGTCAGGCCTGTTAGGGCAATTTCAAACAAAATCAGGGGCACAGTAGGAGTTCCCTGGGAGATGGGTCAGGCTGGTTGTTGTCTGTTCAATCTCTTCTCCAAGTGGTGTTTCTGTCACTTTGTCTTGAGATGCTCTTCCCTTTTCTTCTTGGCTGATGCACGAGCTCTGTGCATTGTGGGCAGTGCATTGGACCTTGTAGATGACACTTTCAAATGGCCATGAAATCCTGCATTTCTTAGGTCTGTTATGCACAGAAAGTTGGTCTTATTACCCCAGAAGTTTTTTGTTTTTTGTTTTTTTTTTTCAAAAAATAAAGTAGGAGTTGTTAGAGGAAAAGGGAAGCACTTCCCCTGACTCTTGATGTCTTCATCCTGGTCCCTTTCCATAGGATGTGGGTGATTATGTAGAGAGCTGGGAAAGGGATAGAATTGAGAAAAACTGTGACAGTTGTGATGAGTGGGAGTCTTCCTGAGAACTCTGTGAGTCTTATTCGAAACACATACTCAGAAACAGACTTGAGGAGCTGTCTTAACTCCCTCTTGTAGATTTTCATGAAACAAAAATAATAAAATAGTCCACATTGATCTCAGTGGTTCAGAAGTTTACATTCTCCAATTTCCATTGCTGTCAGATGTGGCCTGGACTAAATCCTGGCTGAAGGTGAAAGAGTCCTGAGTGTCTTCTGGAATGCTTCCTTAAAGGAATGAGGGCATGCCATTTCTCTGCCTTTCCTCCTTCTTATTGGCTGGGACATGCTTGAGAAGGCAGGAGCTGAGCAAGCTCTCTGCCTCCATGAAGTCTATATGCCAAGGATGGTAGAAGAATAAGGTAGGAAGAGCCTGGGTATCTGAAACCATGCAGCTGCTGTCCCAGTCTTAAGTAACCAACCTCTGTGCTGTATCTCCATGAGACAGAAATAAATTAATTTCCTTTTTTCCTTTTTTTTTTGTGGTAAAAGTCACATCAAAGCTTCTCTGGTGGCTCAGTGGTAAAGAATCCACCTGCAAATGCAGAAGCAATGAAGGAGATGCAGGTTTGATTCCTGGATGAGGAAGATCCCCTGGAGGAGGGCATGGCAACCCCCACCAGGATTCTTGCCTGGAAAATCCCATGGACAGAGGAGCCTGGCAGGCTAGAGTCCATGGGGTTGCAAGAGTCAGACATGACTTAGTGACTAAACAACAACGAAAGTCACATAATACAAAATGTACTATTTTAACCATGTTGAACTCTACGGTTCAGTGGCACTGAGTACATTCACCTTGTTGAGCAACTCTGACCACCATTCGTCTCCTAAATTTTTCACCTTCCTAAACTGAAACTCTGTCCACATTAAACAATCACTCCCCACTACCCCTTCCCACCCCTCAACCCCCCTCCCTAGCCCCTCACACTTAACAATGTACTTTCTGACTATATGAATTTGACTATTCCAAGTTTCTCATATAAGTGGAATCAAACTATTTGCCTGCACATTATGTTTATTGGAATGCATTTTAAGGTTAACTTAATGTATGCCCTTGTGACTCAGCAGGTAAAGAATCGCCTGCAAAGTGGGAGACCTGGGTTCAGTCCCTGGGTTGGAAAGATCCCCTGGAGAAGGGAAAGGCTACCCACTCCAGTATTCTAGCCTGGAGAATTCCATGGAATGTACAGTCCATGGGGTCGCAAAGAGTCGGACATGACTGAGCGACTTTCACATTGATATATGTCCTACGAACAGATGGTACCTTTCTTTCCCCCACGCTATTCAGTAGGTCCTCATTAGTTATCTGTTGTATACATAGTAGTATATCTGAACCTCTCCTTACATCCTTACTTTAAACAAGAAGAAATCATTGCAGAGAAGGTGTACAGCTTACCAAAGTTCCCAGTGACAGGTCTATGAGTAGAATTCAGCTTTCCTGACTTGAAGAACAAATCTCTCCCAATAATGTTGACCTTTCACTCGTTAATTCAGGGTCACGTGTGAAATAGAAACTATTTGACAGTGGCAAATATATATCATTGAGATGGGTAGAGGGTTACCAGCAAATGCAACAGGAAGGAAATTTCAAAGAAATGTGTCTAGTGTACTATGGGTATTCTGGAGCTCGTGGTTACCCCCAAATTAATAGGTTTTCTCCTCCTTTTTTCCCTAAGAATGAAATAAAACAAATTGAGAGATTAGTCTATCGGCCAATATTGATTCCCTTGAAAATGGCTGGCCTGGAACAATCACACCTACCGACTGGTTGATAAAACAAGTTGCAGGTTGAAATGAAGTAGAGTAACTTGGCTTTGTTAGAGTCCCAGAGTTGCCTGTGTTGGTGAAGTTGGGTTGAGTTCATCATCATGCTTTCAGAGGAAACTCCTTTAGAAGCTTGGCTTAGAGAAGGCAGGATCACAGTAGCCCCCTTGGATGGGTATGCCCAACTGAGTGACTTTACCGCTGATCTGGTCTCTTGAGAGTCCCTTGGACTGCAAGGAGGTCAAGCCAGTCCATCCTAAGGGAAATCAACCCTGAATATTCACTGGAAGGACTGATGCTGAAGCTGAAGCTCCAATACTCTGACCACCTGATGTGAAGAAGCAACTCATTGGAAAAGACCCTGATAATGGGAAAGATTAAGGAGATGAGGAGAAGGGGTGACAGATGATGAGATGGTTGGTTGGCATCACCAACTCACTGGACATGAGTTTGAGCAAGCTCCAGGAGATAGTGTAGGACAGGGAGGCCTGGCGTGCTGTAGTCCATGGGGCTGCAAAGAGGCAGACATGATTTAGGGACTGAACATGGAACATAGTCTTCTTTTTGTGCAGTGATGACATTTCCTACATGTTTAAATATTTTTTTTAGAGCATGAAATGATTTATAAAATGGGACCAGGATGTTGTGGTCAAGGCTAACAGGCAAAAGTTTTGAGCTTCGTGCTGACTGGCTTACTGTGAAACAGTCAAAGGCACTGGAATTATTTTTGATTTCTGTTAGCTTTTTAGAGCCAGGGCTCTGTTTGAAACATCCTCCTGGGGAAGCAAGCTTTTGATTGACTTAAGATGTGGACTGGAGGGCTACAATTTGAGTGTCCAAAGTTCCATGGAACATGGAGAGCAATGAGCGAATTGGAACGTATTCTGCTATTCTGCTAAGATGTTACCTCATGTGCAAATCTTGTTTATCTGACCTTCCCTAGTGCTCTCAGATATTATTATGCAAAAACATGTATTATACTATGTTATAGAAACTTGCTATAAGTAAAGATGCAATTGTTGTTTAGCCGCTAAGTCATGTCTGATTCTTTTGCAACCCCATGGACCATAACCCACCAGCGTCCTCTGTCCATGGAATTTCCCAAGCAGGAATACTGAAATGGGTTGCCCTTTCCTTCTCCAGGGGACCTTCCCAACCAGGGATTGAACCTGTGTCTCCTGTATTGGTAAGTGGATTCTTTGATAAAGAAGCCATCTGTGAAGCCCAGAAATATGAGATTACTGACAAAACCCTTCTCATGGATCAGATCTGCTTTATCTATTCAACCTACCAGGACTGTATTGGGTATTTTATTGCTATTGCTGTTGTTGTTATTGTTACCTTTTTTTATGACCACTCTTTTGCAAATGTTTGGTATCTTCCAGTGACTTGCTTAAGATCACATACCAGGTAAATATGAAAGACAGAATTTAAATTTAGATTTTTTCTCCTAGCCAACTAATGGCGATGAATAAATGAAACAAGTAAGAGGAGATTCAGAGGGCTGAAGATTGGCACGCAGTTGACAATTTAGCAGTATGTGTCAAAAGCCTTGATATTTGCATAAGTTTAAGAGAATAGATCTTAAATACTCTCCCAACAAACGGGGTTGGGGGGAGATAACTGTGAGAGGTAATGGATATGTTAATTTGCTTGATTGTGATAATCATCTCAAAGGATACATATATCAAAATAGTATGTTGCATATTTTAAATATTTACAATATTACCCATCAGTAAAGCTGGGGGATTAAAATGTGACTCAGAGAAAGTATTGAGAAATCCACTTTGGAAAGTTTTGAGAATGTAGTTAACCCCATGTCATAGGGCTCACTAGAGAAAAACATTTGCTTTGATGATCTCCCAAGATATTGCTTGGCACCTGCCAGCACACAGCATTGCTGAATACAATCTTTTAAGGGCACAAATATAAAAAATAACAGCCCTTTCACCAGCCCCAGTAAAATGCTCAAGACTTCAAAATATACATAACCTGTGAATTATCATTCCTATTTCTGGAAATGTATGCTAAGGACGTTATTTCAGATGTTGTGTTAGTTTTGAAGGTAGAGGAGAGAGCATAGAAGAGATTTTACAGGCGAAAAAAATGAGATTCCCTTTAAAAAATATAGGTGGTGTCAATTGCGCGTTTGTCCATTGTTGTTTCTTGGTCCTGAAGAACAGCTAAGATCCACACTCATCCAATGAAAAGTGGTCTTAAGAAGAAATGAAGTAATTTAAGTGTTAGCAGTTCAACCAAATTCTGAGGTTTTCCTTGCTGTGGAGGTTCTTTAAAAAAAAAATCTTTTAATGCCTGTAATACAAATTGGACATTAACTTCTCTTAGCTGTTTTACCTCTGCACCAACAGAACTATAGGTGGCTGACAGTACAGTAACCTGCTCGTCTAGATTTCCAATACCCCAGTGACCTTGGACAACTGCTCTTAGCCTTACAGGGAGGTCTTAGGCTCCCCTGGCATCCCCCAGACATGCCTCTCTTCTCTCCTCACATTCTGCCTCCCCTCAAAACCCAGTAATGAGGAATCCAGTATAAAGTAATTAGACTGTATGCAATTGAGGTGGCTGCCAATTATGCTGATGGAACCGAAGTCTTATTAGACTAATAAGGCTTCTAAATTGGACTTGGGGCTCTCAGTTCTTGGTGGGATGAACATTTCTAAGAGCAGTTGTCCAAGTATTTAAAATAAGTTTTCCTAAGGATAAATGTTCACCTTGACTGAACTGGAGCGAGCTTTGGGGCAGAGATAAGTGGGTTCAGGCTCAAAACTCTGCCACTTATCAGCTATTTGACCTCAGGCATGCCATTTAACTTCTCTGAGTGTCCTGCCCTGTCTGGAAGGTGGCAATATGAACCTCCACCAGCCTGAAAAGAATATGATGGCAATTAAATAGGTTGAAAACTGCTTAAGATGTGGTGTTTTATGTAAGTTATCTTTGTATTCTTTACTTTAGATGTCGTTACTTAACCATGTTACCTAAAAAGTTCTTAACATTCAATGTTATTATTCTTCTAAATATCTGACAATATTGGAGAGTTTTAGAGATAAGAAGACCTAAATTTGATGTTCAGTGTCAAAATTGACATCTATTTTACTATTTTGAGGGGTTTCCCTGGTGGTTCACAATGACTAACACACTGCACAATTACAATCACTATTTTTTTTTTAAATTGCAGTTGATTTATAATGTGTTAGTTTTAGATATGCAGCAAAGTTATTCATACACACACACACACACACACATTTTTTTCAGATCCTTTTCCGTTATCAGTCAGTCAGTTCAGTCACTCAATCAGGTCTGATTCTTTGCGACCCTCATGGACTGCAGCACACCAGGCTTCCCTGTCCATCACCAATTCCCAGAGCTTGGGCAAATTCATGTCCGTCGAATCGGTGATGCCATCCAACCATATCATCCTCTGTCATCCTCTTCTCTTCCTGCCTTCAATCTTTTCCATTATAGGTTATTTACTTTACTAATTTTAATCCTGGTCTCTCTCTTCACATATACATACATACATACATACATACACACACACACACACACACACACACACACACACACACACACATAAATTCTAAAAGAGGAATTTTCTGATCAGAAGAGTAGGGGACTCTTGCTGATTAATATAGGCAAAGGTCACAGTTAGGTGATGACTTAGAGATCTCTAGCCAGGATGCCTGTGAAGAATAAAAATAATAAGTAGCTGTGTCTTGTGACAGAGTTGTGAAGATTAAGCAAAACTAATAAGGGAAAAGTGTTTACCACACTGCCTACCTCAGGAAAACAGTTTCATGGTACTTATGGAACCAAAGTATTACTGAAATAATTAATTTCAGTTGAACTTCAAGTTTGTTAGTGGTGCAAGTTTTCCAGTTCCAAGGTGTCTAAATATATAGAACATGTCTGCATTGGGACTGCAGAACTAGTTAGGTTTTGTGTAAATCTTTGAATTAATATTAATTTAGAAACAATGAAATAAAATTAGTTTAAGAATATTTCTTCTCATATAATGATTAACTCAAATTAAAGTTAGATCCTTGTTTTAAAAAAAGTTAGATTCTTATATATCTGAACCCAGAGGTCAAATCTCATCAATAAAAATCTCTTTCTTCACCTCTTTTCAATCTTTATCTTTGATTTTGTATCTCTAAGCTTACTTTAGAGCTCTGAATAGAAAGCAAAATTTCCTCTTCTAATGCTCAGATATTAATCCCAGGACAGACCCTCACTCTATGTGTGCGTGTGTCTGTATTTGTTGCTCAATTATGTCTGACTCTTTGCAACCCCATGGACTATAGCTGGCCAGGGTCCTCTGTATAAGATTCTCCAGGCAAGAATACTGGAGGGGTTGCCATTCCCTTCTCCAGGAGATCTTCCTGACCCGGGAATCAAACCCAGGTTTCCTGCATTGCAGGCAAATTCTTTATCATCTGAGCCACCAGGGAAGCCCAGACTCTCTCACTAGATCTGCTTAAATACATTTTTATTTATTAGTTTTGCCATACAATGACATGATATCACCATGGGTTTACATATGCTCCCCCTCCAGAACCCCCCTTCTTCTTCCCTCCCTCCTCCCTCCCCCCGGGAAATCTCGATGCACCAGCCCCGAGCATCAATCCTGGGCTGGCGATTGATTAGACATATGATAATTAACATGTTTCAATGCCCTTCTCCCATATCATCCTACCCTTGCCCTCATCCACAGAGTCCACGAGTCTGTTCTATACATCTGCGTTCCTTTTGCTGTCTCGCATGTTGGGTTCTCGTTACCGTCTTTCTAAATTCCACATATATGCGTTAATACACTGTATTGTTGTTTTTGCTTTTGGCTTACTTCACTCTGGATAATGGGCTCCAGTTTCGTCCATCTGAGTAGAACTGATTCAAATGAATTTTTTTTTAATGCTGAGTAATATTCCATTGTGTATATGTACCACAGCTTTCTTATCCATTCTTCAGTTGATGGGCATCTAGGTTGCTTCCATGTCCTGGCTATTGTAAACAGTGCAGTGATGAACATTGGGGTACACGTGGCTCTTTCAGTTCTGGTTTCCTAGGTGTGTATGCCCAGCAGTGGGATTGCTGGGTCATATGGCAGGTCTATTTTCAGTTTTTTAAGGAACCTCCACACTGTTTTCCATAGTGGCTGTACTAGCTTGCATTCCTACCAACAGTGTAAGAGAGTTCCCTTTTCTCCACATTCTCTTCAGCATTTATTGCTTGTAGATTTTTGGATTATAGCCATTCTGACTGGTGTAAAGTGATACCTCATTGTGGTTTTGATTTGCATTTCTCTGATAATGAGTGATGCTGAGCATCTTTTCATGTGTTTGTTAGCCATTTGTATGTCTTCTTTGGAGAAATGTCTGTTAAGTTCTTTGGCCCACTTTTTGATTGGGTCGTTTATTTTTCTAGAATGGAGCTGCAGGAGTTGTTTGTATATTTTTGAGATTAATTGTTTGTCCGTTGCTTCATTGGCTATTATTTTCTCCCATTCTGAAGGCTGTCTTTTCACCTTGCTTATAGTTTCCTTTGTTGTGCAGAAGCTTTTAATTTTAATTAGGTCCCACTCTCTGACATAAACCAAAGTGGGATACTCCATGACCCACCTCCCAGAATACTGGAAATAAAAGCACGAATAAATAAATCCATTTTTAAAAGGGCCTTGTGTCAACTGGAGTTGCTGTCCACATCTGTGGTGCTGAAAACCCTCACAGGCATACTGGCTAGAGATCTTTAAATTGTCACCTAGCTCGTGACCTTTGCCTATGTCAGTCAGCAACAGGGTCCCCCACTCTTCTGATCAGAAAGTTCCTCTTTTAGAATTTTTCTCTAATTCCATATTTTCTGAGTTAGGAAGGGAATAGAACTCTGGTATGTAGTGTTGAATTTTTCCTGCCTTAGGCAAAACAGCAATTTTAATAAAACCCAAGAATGTCCTTTTATTCTGAAAACACATTTTAACCATCTAAGGTGGACTGAGAGGTATTCCAAGCTAGGTATCGAGGGAAAGAGATATAACATTTGGCTGTGTATGTCTCCCATATCTAGAATGACAAAAGTCACACACATAATCAAAGTTAATTGTGAGCTGTGTTATGATGGCAGTCAGTGGAGGGAGAGAGAAGCCAGATGGAGCTGTGTTTGTCAAGTCTGAGAAGTTTTTGTGGAGAAGTTGCTCCATGATCTGGGTCCTACAAGATGAATAGAAGTCATCCCGGGTTTAAATGAAGAGCAGAAGCATTCCATCTGGTTAGTTGCTCTCCAACCTGTAGCTTTTGGGGGCTTCTTCAGGGGCCTACTGATCCCCAGTCCTGTCATCTCATGCTTGATCTATGTGGGCCCATCTGGGTAAGCAAAGGAGAAACAAAAAATAAAAGGAAAAAAGAGAATAGAATGAAAGGAAAGAAAAAGAAGCAGAAACTTGTTTACCCAGTGTCCGTATCCCAATGAGAAGAGATTGGGCTGCCAATAATTGAGCGAGGCTCTCTGATGATATAGATTAAACCAGAAGGGCCAACAGTAAACAAGCTGAACTTCAAAAGAGCAGCATCCCCGCTCTCTGGGGACCTCCATTAGCCAGTCACCAGATAGGCAATTACTGTACAGTTCTTGTAATGACCGGGATCAAACACAAGCATTCTGCACAGTAGGCAGTCAGAAAGCAGGCAGACAAAAAACTGTGAAAATATGCCATTAAATCTTAATTATTCTTCAAAGGAAAACAAGCACGACTAGGGGGCATAGAAGGAAGGAATATTCTGAGTCTTACTAATGCCTGGGGCTCAGGGCAATAGTACAGCTACTGTTTCAACTCTCATATTTACTTAAAACGAAGCATCTCATTCTGACTTGAGCTGGGCTAGGGAATTCAGTTTATGTAAGCATCCCAGTTTCTCTGACCTTCTCTATCCTCTTCTGAGTATAAGAAAGCTGTCATAGTACGCCAAGTTTGGGGGCACAAAGTTTGAATAAAAGGGACTGATTTTTTTTGTTGTTGTTGTTAAAAGCAAATATCTCAGCATCCAGAGTTGATCACTCTTGACACTTGGGTTCAGAGTGTTCTCTGAATACTTTCAGGAGTATGCTCTGTTCTGTAATCAACAAGCACCAAGTGTTATGTTAGTCATATGTCATCTCCCTGAGGCGCATATCTAAGATGTCCTTGATTGGTGCGTGGATGTTTTTGACATCAAAATGTGGTACTGGTTAAATGGAAGATTAAAAGAACTCAAAAGGTATTGATTTTTGAATACAGTTTGTGTGTGCATACGTGCATGTGTGAAAGAAATATTGAGACTGTACAGAACATATTAAATTAAATCCTATTTAGAGCACTTAGTACTGAGGTTTAAAATAATCTGCAACTACAGGAGAGGCAGGTTCAGTGCCCTCCAATAGAAATACAATGTGAAACACGTGTAATTTTTAATTCCCTAGTAGCTACTTTGAAAAAGAAAGAAGAAACAGGTAAAATTAATCTGTAATAATATGCTTTATTTAACCCAACCTATCCAAAATATTATCATTTCAGTATAAATATGATCATGACACACTTCACCTTTTTTTCTTGTGCTGTGAGAATTCCGGTCTGCATTGTACCCTCCCAGTAGATCTTAATTTAATCTGACTGTATTTCAGGTACACATGGGGCCAGGAGTTATCGAATGGGGCCACACACAGCAAGACTGTAACCTCAGTTCCATTCTGGGCCATTTCCATCTATAAACATTGATTTAAGAAAATTGACACATACTGTATTGGTCCTAATGCAAGTGCTATGTGACTCTTACCAGTGTAGCAAAATGGATTTGACATCTAATGCCCTTAAAAATACTGAAGAAGGCACTGGCACCCCACTCCAGTACTCTGACCTAGAAAATCCCATGGACGGAGGAGTCTGGTAGGCTGCAGTCCATGGGGTCGCTAAGGGTCGGACATGACTGAGCGACTTCGCTTTTCACTTTCATGCATTGGAGAAGGAAATGGCAACCCACTCCAGTGTTCTTGCCTGGAGAGTCCCAGGGATGGGGGAGCCTGGTGGGCTGCCGTCTATGGGGTCGCACAGAGTCGGACACGACTGAAGCGCCTTAACAGCAGCAGCAGCACCAGCAGCAGCTCTTAAATATGGTCTTGCCAGGTGGTGCTAGTGGTAAAGAATCTGCCTGCCACTGCAGGAGACATAAGAGACATGGGTTCGATCCTTGGGTCAGGAAGATCCCCTGGAGGAGAACATGGTACCCACTCCAGTATCCTTGCCTGGAGAATCCCTTGGACAGAGGAGCCAGGCAAGCTACAGTCCCTAGCGTTACACAGAGTCAGACACAACTGAAGCAACTTAGCACACATACCCTGAAATAGGCAAGACTGTAAACCAAGCAGCCTGTAATACGGTCTGCTTTGAAAACTCAGTCCAAAAATGATGAATGGAGTCTACTGAATGGATGGATCTTTCCACTGGGGAATTAAAACTTGAGACAAAGGGAAACCATTCAAGTCTGTTTCAGTTCCCCTTATCTGCCAGGGTCCAGCCCCAGGGGGTCCAGGGGTCTTGAGGGATGAGTGGCGTCGGTGGAAGAACTGAGCTGAGTTGGTGTGTGGTGATGAAGCAGTCTCTCTTTATTGCTGTTAGTTTTTTGTGGGGTGATGGAGAAGTCTCTCACTTTATTTTTGTTAGTTTACAGTTTTATAGCCCCAAAACATCCCCATTACATCACAACTATTTTATGCAATCTTTTGTTTTCTGCCTACCATCAACAACTTTAACGTTAAGCTCATTTTCCTTGCAAAAGGTCAGATTTCTGCATAATTAGATTTAACAATGGTATGTTTACCATTTGAATGTCTCTAGCATACTTCAGATAAGTACATCAATCTAAATAGAAAGGTTACATTTCTCTTATTAGGTGCTGTTATGGCCCTTTAATGGGCCGGGGCTTGGGGGTGCAGAGTCACGATAAGAAAATAAAGGAAGAGAGAAAAGAGAGAGAGAGAAATGAACAGAGACATGGGGACCAAGACTCTGATGGAGCAAAGGTGTTCATTCAGCATAATGTGGGCATACATACACTGTCTCACAAGATAGCCTTTTCAGCAAAGATAAAAATCTTGCAACTTATCCAGGAAACATAGGGCTAGAATCCATCTCAAAGAGAGGGGGTTGTAAAAACTCACTTTCCATAGCAGAGAGGGAAGAAGGCTGTAAATGGTTAGTTTACTTTAAGAATGTATGCATTTCTTTTGTCCCCGGGAAAGGTGTGTCTCTCCACTCATCTCTGAATATTCAGGGATTGATAAGGGACATCAAAAAACAGCACACAGGAAGCCTCCTGCCAAATGTTCCCTGACAAGGTGCAACTATGTAGAAGCTAGAAAGAGGGGCTTAAGCTTGAAACTGTTTCATTCTATTAACCTACTTTGGTTTTTACAAGGAAAGAGAAAAGAAGACAAAGAGACAGTTTAGCAGCACTGCTTTAACAATGAAACCCTATTAACCTTACAACTACTAAAAGGAATTCCTATTTCTACACTACCTTAAAGCAATCAGTGTCTCCAACTATGCTGGCCACAGTTATGAGCATTCCTAAGTCCCATTCCAGTCTGGTTTTTCAAGGAAGGGAGCCTCCTCCGTGGAGTGGTCGGGGGAGTGGGATGTGGAAAGGTGACCCAAGTACAAGCCCTTCTGGTGGTGGCTTTGCCATGACCCCCAAAGAACTCTTGGTAAACTCCCCAGTGACTAGTAGGAGGTATAGTAATCTATTTAAATGTCCTTTATTCCTCTTTAGTCCTCGGGAAAGGGAATCTGCCTTCCCGGATCCTCTGAGGGAAATAAGGTCTGAGGGAATTATCTCAGGATGAATTTTTTCTAACTGGGACTGATCTGAGATGAGCTAAAGCATAAACAGATGAGCATAAACAGAACTTCCCAAGAAAAATACCAGGAGGGGCCTTGCCTTGGGATGCCCCGAAAGAAAATCCACTTTGCAGTTTCCTTCTCAGTCTCGTGACTTTGTCATCCGAGTGAGGGACATCCTGACGGCTCCCGGCACTTACCTTCCATCCTCCTGTGAGAAGCACTCTGTGGGGAGAAAGGGGAAAATGTAGGGCAGTGCATCTAGGATATGTATACACAAGAGACCCCCCCCAGCTGCTTTTGAAAATGCAGGTTCCCAAGCCCTTCTTCCAGAGATGCTGATTCAGTATGGGGCTACCATTTTAATTCTTTAGTAGTCCTCATAGAAGCAGCCAATTGAGGTATGAGATGATGATGAAGGAAACACACAACTCCATCACCTTATTCTTAGATATCTGCCGTGTTTTCCCTGTGATCTTTCATGTTTGGGGCAGGAGGATGAGAAAAGAGAAGATGAGAATAATTTCGTTTTTTACTAGTGAGTAGTTGCTTTACAATGCTGTGTTAGTTTCCCATGTACAGGGAAGTGAATCAGTTCTCTGTATACATATGTCCCCTCCCTCTTGGACCTCCCTCCTACCCCGCTCCCATCCCACCCCTCTAGGCTGTCACAGAGCCCCAGGTTGAGCTCCCTGTGTTATACAACAACCTCCCATTGGCTATCTGTTTTACACATGGTAATATATATAGTTCAATGCTGCTCTCTCAGTTTGTCCCACCCTCTCCTTCCCCCTCTGAGTACTGCACTACTTAGAAAATATTTCCTTATTCTTTCTCTCTTCTGACCCTTGAAACGTTCCCAAGGCTGAAAAGGGTGAGTAATAGTAGATGCATTTTGTAGATAAGGATGTGGGGCTCTGGTACGTGAAGCATGGAGTCACAGAACTATTTGGTGTGACAGGCAAGGCCACGAGGATAGCTTGTTACTTTGTGTCTTTTTCTGCTGCCTCTTGTCACCACTTTCTCAGAGAAGATTAGATTCGCACATATTCCTGGCACCTGTGTTTTCTTCGATTTCTAAGCTTCTCCTTAAAGGATGCTGCTGAGCAGAGATTCTGGCCTGCCCATAGGGCCCCTAAAAATGGCTACAGTGAGCAACAGTGAGAATAGTACTGATGGTACTTGGGTTTCTAACCTGTCTACAGAAACACAGGAGCACCAGGAGCTGCCACGACGTCCTTTTCAAGCCCTAGTTGATCTGCTGGACAAGAAGAGAGGACACTGTCAATTAAGCTGTTTGCCTGCAGTGACCAGGACTCCAAAGATGAATGGCGCCTTTCCCTTTCCTCCCAACCCCAGTGACATCAAAGTCTGCTGAGTCCGAGAGTTGGCTTATGAAGGGGTCTGGAGGAAATGCTTGCCTAAGCCATGGCCCCATGAGAACGATGGATCCAGTGGTGCTGATTTTTTTTGTCCTCTCATAGGAAAGTTGTCAGAGGGACAGGTGGAATATTCCCTAGAAAGCAGCAGGCTGGGACTTCACTGGTGGCCCAGTGGTTAAGATTTCACTTTCCATTGCAGGGGGTGCAGGTTTGATCCCTGGTCGGGGAGCTACGATCCCACATGCCTTGCAGTCAAAGAAAAAATAAACAACAGAAGCAATCTTTTAACAAATGCATTAAAGGCTTTAAAAATGGTCCACATCAAGAGAAAAAAAAGTATGAAAAAATAAAAAGAAAGCATCGGGCTGCTAGGTTGCGTAGATACTGTCTTACCTTGCTTTATAGCATGGGTGCTGTAGACCTTAGTTCGTGATCTGGAGCCCCAGCCTAGGGTGATGGGTTTCAGCTTCAGCACTTGTGTTTCATGGCCAAGGTCGTCGGCTCTGTAGCGGATATGGTAAAGTTATGCTGGTTCCAAACTTGGATAAATAAATCAACGCTTAAGCGCCTAGAACTTATGTTCAAGTGAAGCCACCTGTTGGCCTCCTTGTCTGCAGGAAACAGGCGTGACCCTTCAGTATGAACTGCCCCTCACGACTGTGCCCAGCTGTCTGTCTTGGCAAATGTGAACCCGAGAACCTGAGAGGGAGAGCCAGTTTCTCTAAAATCACATGAAGAGGAGAGAGAACCTGTTCCCCTGCCTTCAGGTCATACGTGATGGTTTTTTGGCTGCTCTGGGTCTTCGTTGCAGTTTGCAGGGTTTTTCTAGTTGCCGTGCTCTGGCGTCTCACTGCAGCGGGCTTCTCTTGCTGTGGAGCGTGGGCTTAGTTGCCCTGAGGCATGGGGGATCTTTTAGGACCAGGGATCGAACCAGCATGCCCTTGCAAGGCAGTTTCTTAACCACTGGACCACCAGGGGAGCCCCACGTGTGAGCCTCTCCTCTTACATCAATCATGCAGCCATCATTTCAGTTTCCATAAGCCTTTGTCTGGATAATTAAATAAGATTCCTGTTTTGCCCCTAGACGTACACACCTCTGAATAAGCTCTGGTCCACACCCACCCCCAGCCTCATCTTCTCCATCTGCTAACCTTTTTTTTTCTTTGTCCACTCTCCCAGGGCTTCCTTGGTAGCTCAGCTGGTAAAGAATCTGTCTTCAGTGCAGGAGACCCCAGTTCGATTCATGGGTCGGGAAGATCCCCTGGAGAAGGGACAGGCTATCCACTCCAGTATTCTTGAGCTTCCCTAGTGGCTCAGCTGGTAAAGAATCTGCCTGCAATGCAGGAGACCTGGGTTCCATCCCTGTGTTGAGAAGATCCCCTGGAGAAGGGAAAGGATACCCACTCCAGTATTATGACCTGGAGAATTCCATGGACTGTATAGTCCACGGGGTCGCAAAGAGTCGGATACGACTGAGCGACTTTGACTTTGACTTTCCCAAGTTGCATCAGCCTTGTTTAGTTTGCTCCACACAATCCTTCACCCTCAGAGCATTTTCCCTACTGCTCTTTCTGCAGTGCCCTCCTTTGGGGTCATGTATAAATGATTCCGGCTCATCCTTCAGATTCTGGCTCAGAAGTCACTTTTGCAGAGAGGCTTTCCCTAGTCACTAACTTCAAAGGTGTCTGCATTGCCCATCACATAAGCCTGCTCTGCTGTTCCCTGCAGGCTGATCAACACCGGAATTAGTTTTTTGACATGTGTGTTCTACAGTTTCTGTTTCAGTTCTCTAACCGTAACCCTAACTGAAATCTCCAGGAGTATTTTGTTCACTGACCCACCCCTAATACCTAGAACAGGGCCATTCAAAAAGGACAGACACCATTCATATATGTTGAGTGAACGGATAAACAAGGTGCCCTTTTATTTGAAGGTGAATATGTGGGGTTTTTTTTTTTTTTTTTTGGTTGTCAAATAATCCTTTATTTTTCTTTTTCCTTTTGCAGTTCTTAACTAGCCGGGCACTCCACTGCACCACTGTTGATATCATCTATGATGTCATGAGGGTGGCGGTCATCAACATCGCAGCCCACAGACTGGGTGGTCCCCAGGATCTCTTTAATGGTTCCAGAAAGTTCTCTAGCTAGAGACCGATGCTGCATCTGCCGGGCAATGTTGACGTTCTCATCAAAAGTGATGTTTCCACTGTGCTTAATGTTTTTCTGCTTCTTTCTGTCCCTTGGTGGTTCCTTGAGGGCTTTGATGATCAGGGCAGAAGCAGAAGGTACCACCTCAATCTGGGCCTGTCTGTTCTGAATGGTCAGTTTCACTGTAATCCTCAGACTCTTCCAATCACCAGTTGCCTTGGCGATGTCATCACCAACCTTTTTTGGAGACAGACCCAGGGGGCCGATCTTGGGGGCCAGAGCAGACGTGGCACCGACTTCCCCACAAGTGCCCCTCAGGTACACGACTTTGATCTCGTTGGGATCGAACTTAGGCAGCATGGTGGAGGCGGCTGGTGTCGGATGAACCCCGATTCGGGACGACCGAAGAAAGTTGCACCTTTGCCTCCTCCAAGCCGAAGGCCGAAAGCTGAATATGTGTTTTTTGAAATCAGGAACCTCTTAATCTTAATATCTGTCCTGATCAGTTCAGCCTGCTATAAAAAGCTATCGTGGACACATGCGCTTGTGCTTAGCTACTTAGTCGCATCCAATTCTTTGCAGCCCCGTGGGTGGTAGTCCTCCAGGCTCCTCTGTCCATGGTATTTCCCAAGCAAGAATACTGGAGTCGGTTGCCATTTCCAACTCCAGGGGATCTTCCTGACCTGGGGGTCGAACCTGAGTCTCTTGTGTTTCCTGCATTGGCAGGGGGTTTCTTTATTTACCACTGCACCCCCTGGGAAGCCCATGTCATGGACTGGGTGGCTTAAACAACAGAAATTTGTTTCTCAGAATACTGGAGACTGGGAAGTCTTAAAATCAGGATGCCAGCATGGTCAGGCTCTGGGGAGGGCTCGCCTCCTGCTTTCAGACAGCCTCTTTCTCACGTGCCATCCCATGATGGACAGAGCGTGATCCTAGCTCTCTTCCTCTTCTTTTGTTGTTGATCAGTCGCTCAGTCATGTCCAACTCTTTGTGACTCTGGGCACTGGAGCCTGCTTGGCTCCCCGGCCCTTCACCATCTCCCAGAGTTGGAGTTTATCCAAGTTCATGCTATTGAGTTGGTGATGCCATCCAATCATCTCATCCTCTGTCACCCTCTGTTCCTCCTGCCTTCAGTCTTTCCCAGCATCAGGGTTTTTTCCAGTGAGTCAGCGCTTCACATCGGGTGGCCAAATTATTGGAGCTTCAGCTTCAGCATCAGTCTTTTCAATGAATATTCAGGGTTGATTTCCTTTAGGATGGACTGGTGTGATCTCCTTACAGTCCAAGGGGCTCTCAAACCCCATCCTGAGAGCATTACTCGCATCACCTCATCTAAACTTAAAAATCCAGCATTGAGATTGGCCCCATTTCCAAATACCACCACACTGGGTATTATGCTGATGGAACTGAAGTCATATGTTTTCTAAATTGGACTTAGGGTTGTCAGTTCTTGGTGGTGTGAACCTTTCTAAGAGAAGCTGCCCATGTATTTAAAATAAGTTTCCCTAAGGATAAATGTTCACCTTGACTGAACTAGAGTGAGCCTTGGGGCCAGAGATAAGGGAGTTCACACTCAAAGTCTGCCACTTATCAGCTATTTGACCTCAGGTGAGCCATTTAACTTCTCTGAGTACCCTGCCCTGTCTGGAAGGTGGCAAGATGAACCTCCACCCGCCTGAAAAGAACATGATGGCAATTAAATAGATTGAAAACTGCACAGCACTTGATGTTTTATTTAAGTTATCTTAGTATTCTTAACTTTAGACATGATTACTTAATCATGTTACATAAAAAATTAAAAGAGGAAAACAAATATGGTATATTAATGCATATATATGGAATCTGGAGGGCTTCCCAAGTGGTGCTAGTGGTAAAGAACCCATCTGCCAATGCAGGACACATAAAAGATATGGGCTTGATCCCTGGGTTGGGAAGATCCCCTGGAGGAGGACATGGCAACCCACTCCAATATTCTTGCCTGGAGAATCCCGTGGACAGAGGAGCCTGGTGGGCTAGGGTCCATGGGGTCACAAAGAGGTGGACACGACTGAAGCAACTTAGCACACACGCACGGTCCCTATTATTTTTGTAGGGGAAGCGATTTTTATGGGATGAAGGATACCCGTTTCTTCACTGTGATCCTTCTCCCTCTCCTCTCTTCCCTCTGCATTTCTTTTTGTTGTTTCATTTTCTTCTCCTTTTCTTTCCCCTCTTTCTCTCCATCTCCCCATACCCTTTCTTTCTTACTAAGCGGGCTTTCTGAAATGCTAATTCTACAGCTTAAGATGAATGCACGCTCACATTCCTTGGTGGGTGAATGATTTTCAGAAAGCTCACTCTTCAAGGCAATTTTTAAAAGGAAATCCTCGCTTTCTCAATACGAAAATCACCCTTGCCAGGCAGGCTTCAGAGATAAAGAAGGGATTGCTATGCTCCCAATTATACAAGATGCTGTATTTTTACAAAGGAGCTTACCTTGGAGAATAGCACTGGTCTTTTTTCCCTTCTCAATTAAATATTGTTTTCGAAAAAAAAAAATTTTTTTTTCACTCCAGGAGTATATAGTTTCCCATGATAACCCCAGTAAATAAATACTGCTTTATCAGGCGGAGAAGGCAATGGCAACCCACTCTAGTACTCTTGCCTGGAAAATCCCATGGACGAAGGAGCCTGGGGTCACACAGAGTCGGACACAACTGAAGTGACTTAGCAGTAGCAGCTTCATCAGGAAGGGAGGCATAAGTCTGTGGAGTTTAACACTGTCCAAAAGGCAGAGCACCTCAGATTACAAAACAGAAGGAGAATTAGACCCATGGAACATAAATGAGGGCACACACAAGATAGCAATTGATTCATACTCTGTCTGGGACACTTAGGGAGAAAATTCAAGTGTGTATTATGGTTGGAAACCCAGTAGCAAATACAGTTTTATGGATGTTCTTGGGAAGGCAAAAAGAACTCACTCCAGCCCTGCCTCCAAAAGCCCTACATTTTCCTTTTGCTTCCAAAAGCCACAAGTATCTCCCTCATGCTATTTGGTAATGAATGTTCAGCTCCGTGACAGGGAGTCTTAAAGAGCTCTGGTTTGTATCCTCGGAGTTTGCAGAGAGATTAACAGGGTTTAAAGGAATAAAGAACATCTGGAAATGAAGGCTTTGCACTTTCCTTTCACCCTCTGGCCCAGGGTGTGTTTGAATGCTGAGCATCCGAGAGAGGGCAGCTGAAATCACTTGCATGTCTAAGATCCCTGTGATTCAAACAGGTAAGTTAGGATCAGATTGGTCGAGTCTCTGCTGGCAGAACTTGTAGCCCAAATGGTGATGGCTAGTGCGGTATTTCGGTTTCAGGTTCTGCCCCTGCCCCCAATCTGAGCAGTATATGGAGGAGGGAGTAGGAAGATGAAATTGATGAGGATTCATTTCAATCCAGCCAAAATAGATTTCAAATTCGATGCGCACTAATCACTGTTCTGGGTGCTCTGGGGAACAAAATTAAGAAATCTTTTCTTGCCCTGATGTGTATTAAGGATGTAAAAGGAGAGAGCTCTTCACACAGAGGTTTATAAATACACGTCAAACTTTAGATCCCCTGGAGGAGGGCATGGTTACTCACTCCAGTATTCTTGCCTTGGGAATCCTCATGGGCAGAGGAGCCTGGCGGGCTATGGTCCATCAGGTTGCGAAGAGTCAGACAAGACTGAGGGACTCACATTTTCACTTTCATATTTTACTTGTTTAATTTATCTGACTCTCTCTCCCACCAGAATGTCAACTATTCAAGGGCAGAGATTCTGGGGTAAAAGGTTAATTTGTTCACTGTCCAGCCCCATCCACTAGAACATAATAAGCACTTGATAAATAATCATTGTATCCAAAATATATAAAGAACTCTTCAAAGTCAACAGTATAAAAAGTGACTCAATTTAAAAATGGACTAAGAACCTTAGCAGACACCTTATCAAAGAAGATGTACATCAACCATACTCCAAAAAAACTAATTGAAAAAGGAAGATATACAGATGACAAATAAGATATGAAAAGAAGCTTGACATTGTACATTGTCAGGGAAATGCAACAATGAGTATGACAATACTCCTGTTATTGTTGTTTAGCCACTCAGTTGTGTTCAACTCTTTGCCACCCCCTGGACTGTAGCCCTCCAGGATCCTCCATCCGTGGGATTTCCCAGGCAAAAACACTGGAGTGGGCTGTTATTTCCTTCTTCAGGTGTTCTTCCCAATCCAGGGATTGAACCTGCATCTCCTGCATTGGCAGGCAGGTTCTTTACCACAGAGCCACCAGGGAAGCCAAAATATTTACTATCCCATCTTCAAGAAAAAAATTTTGCTGATCCCCATTCTGTTCTATTATTGTTGTTATTGTAAAAGTGCTGGACTCATCAACCCATATATTTTAAGAAGAGATGAAGAAAGATTACTGGGTATCATATGCAGTATCTTCTCATGAGTTAGCCTGGTTTCTGGTCTTTGATCTCTTTTACAATTCTGTAAGTTGCAGAAAACTGATACTCTTGCAAATAGTTCTTAACTGTAAAAAAGCAAATAAATTGTGCTGGGTAGAATGCAGTTGATTTTTGCCTTATGAGTATTAGCCAGTTTTGTTTCCATGTTTGAGTCTATTTGTAAATTCACTGAAGCATTCTTGATGGCCTATGAAATTATCGTATTTTGAGTTCTCCTTCAAACTAGTTATAATACCTTATTTGTTCCTTCTTGGGCTTCTCTTGTGGCTTAGCTGGTAAAGCATCCACCTGCAATGTGGGAGACCTGGGTTCTATCCTTGGGTTGGGAAGATTCCCCTGGAGAAGGGAAGGGCTACCCACTCTGATACTCTGGCCTAGAGAATTCCATGGACTATATAGCCCACGGGGTCGAAGAGTTGGACACGGCTGAATGACTTTCACTTTCACGTTAGTGGATATGATAAATGTAAGATCCTTAGTAGATATTTGATTTACATTTGTATGAGTCGTGATTTTTACCTTTATAAAAAATGTGCCCTTCAGAACTTGTATATTAAACATATTGTTGCTATTCAGTCTCTAGGTCCTGTCCAACTGTTTGGGACCCCATGGACTGTCACACACCATGCTTCCTTGTCCTCCACAATCTTCCGGAGTTTGCTCAAATCCACATCCATTGAGTCAGTGATGCCATCCAACCATCTCATCCTCTGTCGCCCCTTCTCTTCCTGTCTTCAATCTTTCCCAGCATCAGGGTCTTTTGCAGGAAGTCAGCTCTTTGCATCAGGTGACCTAAAGTACTGGAGGTCAGCTTCAGCATCAGGCCTTCCAATGAATATTCAGCCTTTGAGATTGACTGCTTTGGTCTCTGTTCAGTCCAAACAACTCTCAAGAGTCTTTTCCAGTATCACAATTTGAAGGCATCAATTCTTCGGTGCTCAGCCTTGTTTATGGTTCAACTGTCAGATCCCTACATGATTACCAGGAAACCCATAGTTTTGACTAGACAGACCTTTGTTAACAGAGTGATGGCTTTACTTTTTAATATACTTTCTTGGTTTGTCATAGCTTTCCTGCCAAGAGACAACTGTCTTCTAATTTCATGTCTGCAGTCACCATCCATAGTGATTTTAGAGCCCAAGAAAAGAGAATCTGTCACTATTTCTACTTCTATTAAACATACACACAGCTGTAATTCCATGCTGAGTCAGGGAGTGGAGAACTAGGGTTAAGAGGTAAGCTGTGATTTAGATTACTTTAGTTTGTCTCCTGACCACTCTATTAATTAGGTGCTTGGAGTCAGGCAAGTCATCTGACATCTCTGAACCTCCGTTGGCTCCTCCATAACATTATAATTCCTACCTCATATGGTTGTATGAGGATAAAATGACATAATCCATGCACAACATCTAGCATTCAGTAAACAACATAGCGTTGTTAGCTCTTGTTGTAATTGTCACTGTAAATTGCATTTTCATTCATTAGCTGAACGAAATTTTCAGCTTTACATGATGTTACCTTCTGCCATCTGTTTGCTTGCATCCCCACTGGCTTGGCTGGAGTGTTCATAAGGCAGAGTCTGAGGCAAGACTGGGAATAGGTAGTTTTTATAGAATTGATCCCTGGAAGCAGGGATGAAGAAGGAGACAGAGGTTGAGACATGAAAGAAGGAAAAGAGGAAAAGGATGCTTTTTTCTTCCATGTGGCTGTGTAGGGGAGGAAAACATTTTCTTTCTTCCCTTCTAGACTCTTTTGCTGGTTTAATCATTGATATAAGACAAATTAATAGGAAAAAAGCAAATTTAATTTCAAATGTTTGGGAGTCCCAAATATAATGAGGCTCAAAGAGGTGACCAAAGCAGACAGCTTTTATACCTTTTAGACAAGCAATGAATTTGTGAAGAATTGATAGGACAAAGAAATCTGGGCTTGGGGCAGTTTATTAGTTAGGAAGTTACAAGTGTCTGGGAGGAAGAAATTTTCCTCTACCTTCCTAGGTTCTTCTAGCTGGTCTAAGAAATTAAATTGACATGAGACAGATTAACAGGAGAAAATCAAACAAAAGTTTAATAACATGCATACCTAGGAGAGACACAGGAAAATGGAGTAATTCATCAAATTGTGGGAAGTCTCACCTTAAATACCATCTTTAGCTAAAATCAAAAGAGGATATTGGTGGGGAGTGGGAAGTGGTTTGGGACTTCAGAGAGGAGCAAGGCAATTGACAGAGATGGAAAAACAAATATTTGGTGAACAAATATTTACCAAGCCACACAGAGATGGTGGAACATAGAGAGGAATTTTAACAAGCAGCCTTACTTTCTCCCTGTCTGCACACCTCGTTCACACTGCGATGATCCCCCATGGTGCTCCCTTCCATGAACAGATCCTCTGTCTGTATTCTTTTAGGCAGTTAAGGAAAGGTCAAAGGTGCTTCCTGCATCTTGATTGTTTTCAACTCAAGAAAGATAATCCACATGCCCAAGAGACACAACAGAAATGGCAAATTTTGCTCCCCTACACAAGGTTTGCCTTGAATTTCCTCTCTCTGGTGGTTAAGTTTGTCTCTCTGCCTCTCAGTCCAGGGAGGGAATCTTTTCCATGGAAGATTTAGTTCCTGCTCTCTTTGGGGAAAAGAGGGACAAGTGTGCCTCCTTGCACACTAGCTGTTTCTCAAGTAATTTTAATTCAAGATAATCAGTGTGCCAAAATGGCAAATTTGGGGATTGCATGTTTTGCTCCCCTTTAGGAGCAGAGAATGAGATGGTTGCATGGCATCATCGACTCAATGACCATGAGTTTGAGCAAACTCCTGGAGATTGTGAAGGACAGGGAAGCCTGGCGTGCTGCGCTTCCTGGGTTGCAAAGAGTTGGAAGTGACTGAGCGACTGAACAACAACAGGTACCACTGTGGGAAGCTGAAATTATTTCTTTTAAAACATCCTTTTTTAAAATTTTTGGCTGCACTGGGTCTTTGTTGCTTTCAGCAGGTCTTCTCTAGTGGTGGCGAGCAGGGATTACTCTCCAGCTGTTGTACACAGGATTCTCATTGCAGTGGCCTCTCCTTTTGCAGACCTGGCGCTCTGTAGTTACGGTGCAGGGGTTTAGTTGCCCCACAGCAAGTGGGACCTACCCGGACCAGGGATCAAACCTGTGTTCCCTGCATTGGCAGGCAGATCTTAACCACTGGGCCTCTACAGAAGTCCAGAATTTTCTCTTCTAAAGACAACAGGATGAGACATAAGCCAGCAGTGCCCGTTGCTTACTGGTTACTGATTTATCCAGGCACATTATTCCTCATGATTCCAGGCTGCCCAGACTGAGAGCTCTTACAGCACATGTGTCTTTGGAGTGAACTTTGAGGCATGGTCAGAGACCTGGGGAGGGATGCTGGTGGTGTGCAGGCAACTTTCCATCATGGTGGACATGCTAAGTACTCGGACAGGTCAACGGATAGGATAGGGCACAAGAGTCTGCTACATGTGTCACTGTAAGCACATCACCAAGTCTGCTGACCAGTGACCTCTCACATCCTCTCAGTGTCCGCTGGGTCCCCACACCCTTTGAGGGGTCACAAAGGATAAAGCACATGAGCCCCAGCAGCTGGCCTAGGAGTTGGCAGAGGCAAGAGGGTGAGGAACTCAGTTCTGGGCTTGGAGAGTCTTTCTCCATCCCTGCTCCAGAGACTGATCGGCCCCAGGACAAAGGTTTGCACAAAATGCAACTGAGCTTTCTGACTTCACCCCTGTGGAAGCCTTCAAGGAGGGCCTTGGGGGAAAAGCAGACTCCAGAACAACCTCTTTCATAGCCAAAACTGCAGGATTGAATTTGGCCAGACTCACCATTCCTTTCAGTTGCTCTTACCCGGGAAAAACATAGTCAGAGACCTTATAACATATGTAGTTATTTCTCATCATCACTTTTCAGGTTATCAGTCTGAAATCTGCCTTTTAAATGTGTGACTCTCGAAATTCACGTGTAAATACAGTCAGCCATTTCCAGAATACCCTGCTGGACACTCCACATGTGAAAGTGAAAGTGTTAGCCACTCAGTTGTGTCGGACTCTTTGCAACCTTGTGGAACTGTGGCCCGCCAAGTTCCTCCATTCATGGGATTTCCCAGGCAAGAATACTGAAGTGAGTTGCCATTTCGTCCTCCAGTGGATCTTTCCCAGCCATGAATCAAACCCAGGTCTACTGCACTGGCAGGCAGATTCTTTACCACTGAGCCACCAGGGAAGCCCTAATGTAAACCATGGACTTCAGTTAATACTCATATCTCAATAGTGACTCATCAATCCTAACATGTGTATACACTAAAGCAAAATGAGAATTATAGAGGAAAGTGTCCAGGGAGGGAGAAGAACAGATGGAAATGTTGTAGTTTTTGCTCTTTTTTTTCTATAAACCTAAAACTGCTCTAAAAAAATTAAAGCCCATTCATTCAGAGGAACAAAGGCTTGCAGGTGGTCATCGTTAGTTCCTTGTTCCAGAGGAAGCAAGTGAGACAGGGACACATGGCTTCTAGGGACATCACGGGGACAGGGCTCCTGGTCCACGTGGTTTGGAAGCTCCTGTTCCTGTCCCCGCGCCTTCTCACTCTGTTCTTTCCTGGCCTCCTGTCTCCCTGTTGAGTGTGTGCTCTCCTCTGTGGCAAGTTGCCTTCACTCTTCTTCCTTTGTAGCATCTTGACATGGCCTGGCCCCCTTGGTCACCCTGCCAGCATTTCTGTAGTCAAGCTTTCCAGGAGACCCACTCATCAACTTAAAGCTCTCTAACGAGCCCGTGAAGTGTCATCCAACCTCGGTCCCCATTTCTCCAAGCTCTCTCAGTTCCGTGATGTATGGATCAATCCAAGTGCTTCTGGTCCTTGAAAGGCTCAGCCCTGGGAATCCAACTCATTTGGTGACCCTTCTGCTAATTTATAATGTGGCTGACATACTCTGCCGCTGTTTTATTTGTCTCAAGTGAATGTCAGTTGGTACAGAGGACAGAGCATTTGGGAGCTAAATTAACGATGTCACTGCATGAATTAGATCTCTCTGGGTTTTGCTGGTGGCTCAGTGGTAAAGAATCCGCCTGCCAATGCAGGAGACGTGGGTTTGATCCCTGGGTTGGGAAGATACCCTGGAGGAGGAAATGGCACACTAGTCTAGTATTCTTGGCTGGGAAATCCCACAGATGGAGGACCCTGGAAGGCTACAGCCCGTGGGGTCACAAAGAGTCAGATAGGACTGAGCCCACTTACACTGTGAAATTCAATGCCTGTTCTTTTTCCCACTTCTGACACAAAGAGCCTCTCTCTGACCCCTAACACTGCAACCCTCTACATCCTACACCTCGAGATAATTTACTCTGGATGGAGGAGCATAGCTAGCAGTCTCATGCTCCCAAATACATAAATAAAAAGGAGAACCTTTAATGCAATCAGACATAAGTTATGCAGCAAACATCAATTACAGTGGATTTTAAAGGTTTTGATCTAGAACCCGACTGGTGTTACATTTAGACTAATAACTGTACCTGTGATTTATGTGTTTGCAACCAGAATGGCTTCAGTGCTGCGATATATGTCCAGAGTAAAATTTATAGTCTGCTACAGAATGTATAAATAATGAACGGCCATATGTCATCACACATTTAAAATCGTGACTCCTTCTGCACCGGCAATGGGGTAAAATGAATTAAAATCTTAAGTTCATTGGGAATCAACTTATTTGGGAGCACTTTAAGAAACAGGCACAAACGAAAGTGCTAATTTAATATTTTTTTTCCCCTGAGTCAAAGAAAAATGGCTATTGTTAAAATGACAAACACTCTGGGGAAACCTCAGGAGTCATCAAATTAAATAACGGCAGGGGAGAGAAGCAAGGAGCTAGCTTGGTTGTAGTAGGAAAGATGATGGGAAGGAAGTTTTCTGATGCTGCTGTGACCTCAAATTACTGTGAGGGCCTTTAAAATGGTCAAAATAAGTAAAATAAGTCAATGGTGGCTTTCTACTTTGCTGTTCCCCATAAGGTTAGTTGAAAGTTTATGAAAGTTGGAGAGTTTCCGTTGATAAAAGCTGAGAGCCTGTCACTTATTAGAGTCCTCATGAAGACTGTACAGTCACTGTGAGGCTTTGTCCTTTCATCTGAAAATGGGACAAATCAAGTTCACTGGACATGAAACGGAGCAGGACTCTATGATCCTTGCCCTCCCTCACCCCCACCATGTCTTCTGCCTGCCTTTTGCCTCTGGAAAACTTTAGTCAAAGAACAAGTTTAATCAGAGAAGTGAGGAATGCTGAAACAAAGGAAAACAGTCAACGGAGACTAAATAATAATAATGTAGTCATTAAGCCCAGTTAAGGACCTTCAGTTCTTTCTCAAGGACTATAGATAATATTCTAAGCCACATCCTGTGAGTTGTCTTATAGATGCTAAAACGCTTGATGGGGCAGTTAACTGCATGATGACTAGACTGTACCCAGTCATGATTCTTGAGCTGCCATGATTCTGAGAATTGACTGCAAAGAAATGGGAACAAGTGTATCCAGGAACTAAAGATTGTGCTGTGCTTAGTAGCTCAGTTGTGTCCCATTCTTTGTGACCCCATGGACTGTAGTCCGCCAAGCTCCTCCCTTCATATGGGGGTTCTCCAGGCAAGAATACCGGAGTGGGCTGCCATGCCCTCCTCCAGGGGATCTTCCCAACCTAGGGATCAAACCCAGGTCTCCCTCATTGAAGGCGGATTCTTTACCAGCTGAGTTACCAGGGAAGCCCGAAACTGAAGATTAACTGTATCTAAAACAACCAAGATGATACCAGTTAGACCACTCATGTAGCCTCCACCCCCAATTCTGTCTATATATTCTCTCACCCCCTGCTTTTAGACAGATGTCCTCCACCCTCCCTCCTTCCGTTGTTGGCAATGAAATAAAGCAAACTTTCCTTTCCATCACCCTGGCCTGTTTATTGGCTTCTGAGTGGCAAGCAGCCAGACCTCCCCGCCCCCCTACACACACACACCTCCTTTTGATAACAGAGTTTCTGGGAGGATTTAAAAATAATAATGAACATGGAGGAAACAATTTAGTACCCTCCCTGGCACAGGTGCTGGTCCTCAGTAGGTGTTAACTCTGGCGTCTTTTTTGATAGTTCCCTCAGTGGATGAAAAAAATTTAGGCACTGACCTTTGGTGGCTCAGTGGTAAAGAATCTGCCTGCAAGAAATAGAAGTTCAATTCCTGGGTTGGGAAGATCGACTGGAGAAGGGAATGGCAGCTCACTCCAGTATTCTCGCCTGAGAAATCCCATGGACAAAGGAGCCTGGCGGGCTATAGTCCATGGGGTCACAAAGAGTCGGACATGACTGAGTGACTAAGCAACAGTGAATTAAAAGGTGCATGGGCCATATCTCATTCATTTTTCTATGAATAATGCCTGGATAAATGCCTGAATAATGCCTGGATGAGTGGTTAAACCAATATGAATGCATTCTTGTTGAATGAGTCAATGAATCAACACGTTTCCATGGCTTAAAGAACCATTGTGGAAGTCCAAGTGTTAGAAAGAGATATGAAGCAAGAATATGTTGCATATTTGAGATTGCTGGAGGGAAATTAAATGGTCATCATTAATAAATTTGCAGAAAGCCAAAGGTTACCTCCTTGGGCTTCCCAGGTGGTGCTAGTGGTAAAGAATCCACCTACCAATGCAGAAAACTCAGGTTCAATCATTGGGTTGGGAAGATACCCTGGAGAAGGAAATGGCAACCCACTCCAGTATTCTTGCCTGGAGAATTCCATGGACAGAGAAGCCTGATGGGCTACAGTCCATGGGGCCTCAAAGAGTTGAAAACAACTGAGCACAAATGCCTCCTTAAATTCCTGGACTATTTAATCTTTGGCCATTAAAACCTTTTAAAAAACTCTTCCCCACCTTGGTGAGTTCTCAGATATGTTGACAAGAAGTTCGTCTTTCTTCCTAACTCCAAGTTCTCATGAACTCATGAGTTTCCAGTGATATGATTTAGTAATAATTGTTTTGAGGGCTCTATTTTTGGGTGGACTGTGTACTTCCCCAGGCTCTGCTTGCTAAATGGTCTCCAATTACTGTGTTTCGATGTCTTCTTTTGATTTTAATGTTTTCTGTTGCTTTCCTTAAACTTAATTTTCCATTCCTACTGCTGCCAGATCTTACCTGTCATGAGCCCCCCTAACTGATATTGTAGAACTGAAAACCTCATACCCACATGTTTCAGGGATCTATTAATGCACAAGAAATGATTCCAAATGCATGGTTTCAACCATTGATTAATATCTCTGCAGTTCTGTAGGTGGATGGGGCTCGATGATTTTTACCTGCGGTTGTCTCCTGCGGTTCTAATCAGATAGTGGTTGGGACAGGAGTCACCTGAAGGATCAACTTTGGTTTCAGTGTCCAAAATAGCTCATCCCAAGGCTGATGATTGATGAACCCAAGGCTGTCAGCTATGCCCAGCTGGGGCTGTGGATGGGAGTGTGGACACATGGCTTCTCCTTGTGGCTTGAGTTCCTCACAGCTGGGTTCTCAGAAAAACTAGCCCAATAGCACACATCTTGAAAGACTCAGGTGGGAACCATAAGGCTTCTTATCATCAACCCTGCATCACTTCTTCCTCATTCTATTGGCCAAATTTTGGAGGAGACTACACAAATGAAATATAAGGAGACATGATTCCCATGGTTCACGCCATCTTTGGAGGCTGGCCCCCACCTCAATTATGAAAGCTGTGTCTGGGATGTTGAATGGGAGTCTATCAGTATCTTCTGGACCATCCTTTTGATTTCCTAAAGACTTTATTTCTTCCACTACTTAGATTCTGAGTATTTGCCTATAATCTAGAAAAATGGTACTGAAGAATTGATTTACAGGGCAGCAGTGGAGAAACAGACATAGAGAATAGACTTATGGACATTCAGAGATGTGAGGAGAGGGTGAGATGTATGGAAAGAGTAACATGGAAACTTACATTATCATATGTAAAATAGATAGCCAACGGGAATTTGTTGTATAGCTCTGGAAACTCAAGCAGGGGCTCTGTATCAACCTAGAGCGGTGGAATGGGGAGGGAGATGGGAGGGAGGCTCAAAAGGGAGAAGATATATGTATACTTATGGCTGATTCATGATGAGGTTTGACAGAAGACAACAAAATTCTGTAAAGCAATTATCCTTCAATTAAAAAATAATTTTTTAAAAAAGTGGAAAAATAAAAAAAAAGCGAAGATTAGCATTTACGTGACATCTGAGTAAGCAAGGGTTGGCAGTGTTTACCATTTATTTGTTTATTTTTGGCTGCACTGGGTCTTCCTTGCTGCACTCAGGCGTTCTCTCCTTGGGGTGGGCAGGGGGCTGCTCTTTGTTGCTGAGCAGGCTTCTCATCGCGGTGGCTTCTCTTGTGGAGCAGAGGCTCTAGGTGAGCAGGCTTGAGGAGTTGCTTTGAGTAGCTTAGCTGCTCCATGGCCTGTGTAATCTCCCAGATCAAGGATGGAACCAGTGTCCCCTGCACGGGCAGGCAGATTCCTGTCCACTGAGCCACCTTGGCAGTATTTTGAAGCATACTGACTGATAGATAAAAGCTGTTCATGTATCTTATGAATTCCTTGCTAAAGGGAACTTTTGATTCCATCACTTGACTAAGTCAGCTTGTGGTTCATTCACTTCCTTCTGTTCATTTCCACAGTAGGTTTTACTGAGTCAAACCAGGTTTTTACCTAGGCTAGTGGCTGGAATAGAGAATGGGTTTGTTTCCTGTGTGAGGATATGTTTAGTCACTAAATTGTGTCCTAGTGTTTGTAACCCCATGAATTGCAGCATGCCAGGCTTCCTTGTCCTCCACTATCTCTCAGAGTTTCCCCAAACTCAATTCCATTGAGTCTGTGATGCCATTCAATCATCTTATCCTCTGTTGCCCCCTTCCCCTCTTGCCCTCAATCATTCCCAGCATCAGTGTCTTTATCCCCACAGGCCCAAATAACTCATCAGTACAGTAACAAGAAAATAATTATCCCATATGCAGGCTAGTTTATGTTCTGTAGATCACAGCTAAATGGAAAGAACCCAAGAGTCAGTGTATTGTGTTCAATCAAATAGGCACACAGTAATTTAAAAAAAATAATAAATCTCTATTTTTATAATCATTTGATTATTTCCTTCTCTTCTGTAGCTGAATCTCTATGTCCATCCACAAATGTTTCCTCAGGATAGATTTCCATTGTTTGTTTCTATCTTTGCTTCACCCACATGACAGTCAACACCTATACAGTTTGCAGCTTCGCTTTCCTTCACCAAATTATATGGCTTTCATACCGCTTTTTGAAATCATGTACCAAAGCACAAGTATTCTGAACCATTTGGTTGGCTGGGATGTGATTCCTATGAAGCTGTTCCTTGTCCTCCCTATGTTGGTCTAAAATTAAAATCAGGTTAAAATAACACCAAGTCCTCTAGAAACTTCCACAAGCAGCTTGAGAGACTGAGGGATACAATGAAAAGAACACCTGCTTCGAGTCTGGTTGTCTAGTTGCTCAGTCGTGTCTGACTCTTTGCGACCCCATGGGCTGTAGCCCACCAGTCTCCTCTGTCCATGGGATTTCCCATGGGTTGCCATTTCCTTCTCCAGGGGATCTTCTCAACCCAGGGATCAAACCTGCATCTCTTGCATTGGCAGGCGGATTCTGTACTGCTGAGCCACCAGCGAGGCCCTGAGTCTGGAGAGAAGGTGTGTTTGTCATCCCAACCTGGTCCCTCTCCAGCTTTGTTGCACTGAGCGAAATGTTTCCATTCTCTGAGGCTTCATTTCTTCATCTGTGAAATGGGATGAATAAATCCTCTCTCAAATGAATGCATATATGTGGAATCTGGAAGAGTGGTACAGATGAGCCTAGTTCCAGGGCAGGGCTAGAGATGCAGACACAGAGAATGGATGTGTGGACACAAGGGCTGAGAGCTGGGTAGAGTGGAGTGAACTGAGAGAGTATTGTTGACATGTATACCCTATCCTGTGTGAAACAGATGGCTAGCGGGAAGCTGCTGTTACAGCACAGGGAGCTCAGTGGCGTGCTCCGTGACGACCTAGAGGGAGTGGGGTGGGAGGGAAGTCCAAGAGTGCTGGGATATATGTGTGTGTGTATATATATCTGTTACTCACACATATAGATTACCGAGGACTGCCACATAATTCCAATAGGTCAACCCTGAAGATTTGCAAGACTTTCCTCTCCAAAAGTTATCTGTACAATACTAAAGTTAGAGGGATGGCGTGAAGAAAGTTAATTCTTTCTCTTTGGAGCTAGTTTTGGCACTGATCTTCAAAAGTAATATTGTATTATCAGTTTCCTGTCACCAGGAAGGCAGGAATAGTCACTGATAGAGCCCCTAGGTACCAAAGGGAGCCCCTAGCTCCCCCCACCACACACACAAAATCCCCCATCTCTGCCACCCCCTGCTTCCAGCTCCAAAGTCCCCTTCATGGTGAAGAAGACTCACTTTCATCCCTTTGGAAGGTGACAGCCTGCTCTGCTTCCCACCTGGGGAGATGTAGAAATAAGAAAACTCAACTTGTTCTAGAGAGAAGCTGTCAGCCACGGGAACCCCTCTCTTGCCCAGCATCATTGGGAAGTTATCTAAAGTGTCAGAGAAAACATTATTGATTTTTTAGTCTGTTTTGTCAACTAGTCAATAAGCCTTGCTTTTTCCTAGGTTTTCTTTCTTCTAGCTCCCAACCTCTCAGCTCTTTGCAGCTTGTATCTTCGCTCCCTTCTCCAGTTTTTCTCTGAGTTGCTTACTTTCTCTGTCACTTGAGCCAAGACCTAATGAAAAAGGATCCAGGGGGGGAAAAAAGCCCAGCATTTTAAGCAGAGGGTGGAACAGAGTGGGTGGCAGGAGTAAATTTGATGCAGTTGGAAAACAGAGAGAAGACCAGAATGTCTAGAGAGGAACAGTAAGCAAAGGATGCTGGCACCCCAAGGAGACCCTTGCTTCTGTGTTTTGGAAGAGCTGAGGCAAAGAACACTGAAATTCCTCCCCAAGTCCTCTGAAACCAACAAATCAAGCCTGAAAAGGGGAAAGGAATTAAGGGACTGGATATTTGCTTTGGTGGCCTCTTCTCAAACACTTTCCCCCAACTGTAAGCTGAAGTTGAAGATGTATTCATTTGATTCACCCTTGGGAACATGGACCCAAGAATTTATAATGTGTAGGGGGAGCCTGAGAGGGGATCACCTCTCCTTTGATAACAGTCTTCGAGTGCGGAGTGCGTGTGTGTATGCTCAGTTGTGTGTGATTCTCTGCAACCTCGTGGACTGCAGCCCACCAGGCTTCTCTGGCTATGGGATTTCCAGGCAAGAATATTGCAGTGGGTTGCCATTTCCTCCTCCAGGAAATCTTCCTGACCCAGGGATTGAATCCATGTCTTCCATGTCTCCTGCATTGCAGGAGGATTCTTTACCAATGAGTCACCAGGGGAATCCTGATAATGGTCTTGGGTTTCACATTTTGGCTCTAAACTGGAAATCTTGATTCAGGAAGTCCAGTTTATTCACAGGAATAAGAGAATACTGAAGTCTAGACCATCTTGGGGGCTCCCATATGAGTGATCACTGTATTTAAAAATGAGCACTTGTTCAAATGCTCTTAAAGTGGTATTTTATTAAAGTATTCCTCTCTTGTTGCAAAAGAAACATGTTTATGTCTAGCCCAAAGCCAAAAATGATAAGAAACACCCAACCCATTCTATCTGGAGATAACTAGCATTAACTTCTTTGTACACAGCCTCTCCAGCACATTCTGTATTTTCTTTTTTCCTCCATACGAGATTATATTTTATTTATTAACTTATTTTTGCATTAGTTCAGCAAATATTTATTCAGCCCCTATTGTGAATCAGATGCTTAGGATACAGACTTGAACAAGATAGATATTGTCAGTGAACTCATGAGGAAATTTAGCAGAGAAAACATATTTTTTAAAAAATCCAGAAGATCTCTGGTTCTACAATGGCCAAATAAAGAGATTCTACCTCATTCTCCTCTCAGGCATCACCCAAAAGCAACAAAAAGAGAAACTGAAATATATCTATGCCATTTTTTAAGAAACTAGGGCTTCCCTGGTGGCTCAGATGGTAAAGAATCCTCCTGCAATGCAGGAGATGTGGGTTCGATCCCTGGGTTGGGAAGATCCACTGGAGAAGGCAATGGCTACCTACTCCAGTATCCTTGTCTGAAGAATTCCATGGACAGAGGAGCCTGGCAGGCTATAGTCCACGAGATTGCAAGAGTTGGACAACAGCAACAGCAAAGCACTGCGCAAAGTGTTCCCTGTCCCAGCCTGTCTCATCTTGATGACTGTCAAAATGTATAATGAACCCCATTTTTGGTGTATTTTCTCACCTTCCTCCCTACTATTCCTGGTGCCTCCAATTTCCAAGACTCTCCAGGTCTGGTGATGTTGTAACACTTTACTTGTCACTAATGCATCTCTCAGTGGTCAATATTAATAACCTGTTTTTCCCTTCTGCTTGCCTGGGCCACTGTTCCATCTACTTTCTATATTCTACAGAATGTTAAAATCTTTCATTCACACAGTCTCTTCCAATGCCTTTATTCCTGTGAGCCTTTAACTTATATTCCATTCAACTCATTTGGATGGCCTTTCCAGAGGAAAACTCACATATGGCGCATTTAATCTATTTAATCAGTAGCTCTTAACATAACACTTTAAATAAAATCGATACAATATCATATTTGTGCCAAAATAGTAAAATAATTCCTAAGCATCATCAGATATCTAGTCAAATTTCCCCAATTGTACCATAATTGTGTTTTATAGCTTTTCTACCCCCAGCCTTAGCATTTTTAATCTGTTTTTTTAAATGTAGCAAGATATTGTGACTATATGACCATGTCAATGAGTATTAGTTAATCACCATCCTAATGAAGGAAAAGTGGTCATTTTATGGATAAACCATAAGGGATGTCAATATTTGCCACTTCATAACTTCAAATAAAACTAGAATGAACTGCTGGATAGCTGAATGTTTTTACACATGTATGCCCTTTAAGTTCTGTGTCAGCAAGCACAAATGATACACCAGAACATGTACACATGGTTAAGGCATTAGATTTGGCCAAACTTCCCTCCTGAGATTAAAGTCAATTTTCAGAGAAGCTGGTTGTGCATGCAAGCACCCATTTTTTCTGATCTAGCTAGCATTTTTGTCAGCATTTTGCTTTTTTCTTTACCTACTTGAATAGAAAAAAAGGACACCTCGTTTTTGCTTAATTTGTATGTATATCTTTCCTAATAAGAATGACTTGACTTCTTATATTTACTGGCCATTTGAATTTGTTCTTTTTCCGTTCTAATTTTTTTTTCCTTATCACAGTTCTATTCTTAGACTTAGGGGTTTGAGTCCTGCTTTAATTCCACCTGCTCCATTTGAGGCGTGAAACCAACGTACTCAAGCCAGAAAAGACCATAGTAAGCAGGAGAGCTCTCTGTGATTAGATGAGTGAGGTTTTTCAGAAGTGAGTTCCCTGTCACCTAGACATTTAAGGGGAGCATTTAAGTCTTGATCGTTTGGTGGAGAGTCACAGGACATATCCATGACTCAAATGTGAGAATGAACTAGTCAATTCTAAGGCATCTTATAACCATTCTGTTAAATTAGGGTGTAAGTTCAGCCGCTTCAGTCGTGTCCAACTCTTTGTGACCCCATGGCCTGTAGCCTACCAGGCTCCTCTGTCCATGGGATTTTCCAGGCAAGAATAGTGGAGTGGGTTGCCATTCCCTTCTCCAGGAGATCTTCCCAACCCAGGGATTGAACCTGGGTCTCCTGCATCGCAGGCAGATTCCTTACCATCTGAGCCACCAAGGAAGCCAAATATTCCTTTACCCTTTTATTTTTTTCCCCTCACTGGCAAAATTTGTTTTAACCTCTACAAATACCTACCTGGAATAAGTCTCAAGTTTTTCTTATCAACCACGTGCCATTGTTCAATTCCAAGGACTAGAACCAAACAAGGATAAAATCACAGACTCAAATGAAAACCCTCTCAAGGGTGACTTTCCAGATCACTCCTGAGAATATCAGCAAGAAAACTGAAAATGCACAGTTGCCTCTGTTCACCAATGGCTCTATCTGGTTTTCATAACGTGGTAACCGCCCTATATTAGCACTTGCTGGAGGCATATCAGCATTTATTGCTGACATCACTGAATATGTGGTTGACACTGTTTCTTTTCTGGACTTGGTTGAAAGTAAGAAAAATCATCCACAAGTCTTGAGTACATAAGATGAGTCTGACCCTGTACTAAACTGTTTACATACATGAATTAGAGTGATTTAGGGCTTCCCACCTGGTGCTAGAGATAAAGAACCCACCTATCAATGCAGGACTCATAAGAGACATGAGTTCAATCCCTGGGTTGGGAAGATCCTCTGGAGAAGGGCATGGCAACTGACTCCAGTATTCTTGCCTAGAGAATCCCAATGGACAGAGAAGCCTGGCAGGCTATAGGGTTGTAAATAGTCAAACATGACTGTGTGGCTAAGTACACAGACACACGAGTGACTTTTACTTAGCCATCTGGATTCCCAAGGGTTGTGCTCCCTTTAGAAAATACTCAAGCACATGCCACCAACCAGGATGATGACTTTCACTAGGCTAATCTAACACGGAATCTAGGATAGTAATTAGGCCTGAATGCTGCAAACCTAATAATGATTAGCAGTACTCGTTCTGAAGAAAAACAACCGAATATGAAGCATGGCTCAGCTGTGCTTGCAGAACAGGTTCACGAAGAACGACATGTCGCATCCTCGGCTTAACTTCTGACTCTCACTTTGTGAAAGTGCTAGTCACTCAGTCCTGTCAGACTCTTTGTGATCCCATGGACTGTAGCCTGCCAGGCTCCTCTGTCCATAGAATTTTCCAGGCAAGACTATTGGAGTAGGTTGCCATGCCCTTCTCCAAGGTTTCTTCCCAAACCAGGGATCAAACCTAGGTCTTTCACATTGCTGGCAGATTCTTTACCATCTGAGCCACAGGGAGGCCCCCAAAAGACTCTTGCTTTAGGACCCAGGATATTAAAAATGCTTCTGTGGTTTTCAGTTGTACATATAGCTTCTTTTTTTGTTGTTATTTTTTAAGTTTTTATTTTATATTGGAGTATAGCTGATCAACAATGTTGTGATAGTCTCAGATGACCAGCTAAGGGGCTCAGTCACACATATACATGTATCCATTCTCCCCCAAACTCCCTACTCACCCAGACTGCCACATAACGTTGAGCAGAGTTCCCTGTGCTGTAGTAGGTCCTTGTTGGTTATCCATTTTAAATATAACAGAGTGTCCATGTTAATCCCAAACTCCCTAACTATCCCTTCCTCCCATCCTTCTCTCCTGGTAACCATAAGCCAGTTCTCTAAGTCTGTGAGTCTGCTTCCACTTTGTAAATACATACGTTTGTATCATTTCTTTTTGGAGTCCACATATAAGGGATGTCTAAGATGTTTATCTTTCTCTGACTTCATTCAGTATGACAAACCCTAGGTCCATTTATGTTGCTGCAAATGACATTATTTCATTCTTTTTAATGACTGAGTAATATGCCATTGCATATATGTATGACATCTTCTTTATCTATCCCTCTGCTGTTGGACTTTTAGGTTGCTTCCATGTCTTGGCTATTGTAAACAGTGCTGCAGTGAACCTTGGGGTGCGTGCATCCTTTCGGGCCATGTATTTCTCCAGATATGTGTACATATAACTTCTAAAGAAAATTATGGGAGGGTTTTATTCTCTTGGCATATCAAAAATTCTACTTTTGTGAAAATAAATTCTCCAGTGGGATTTTAAAAAATTAGTTGACCTAAGTCTCTAACAGTCTTTTTCTAGTGAATAGTTGGCATCATATGTGATGTGCCATTGAATGAATTCCTTTCTAAATCCTCATATAGGATTGACTTAAAGACAGCAAGGAGACAGATACCCAACCCCACCGATTTTCCTGGCACCTTGTGCCACCCGCACCCCCAATAGGTGATGAGATGCAGGATTTTATCCTTGGCTAGACCCTTGCCCTTCTGTTCAGAGGACACCATGACTAAGTCTTTCCATGGTTTCTGATCCATTTGAGAATCCAGTCCTTGGTGATGGGGTAATGGGGAAAGCTATAAAATAGAAATCGTTGACTTCTTTAGGGAGCATGTGCAGTAGCTGGGTCCATAGAGTCTAAGAAGATGGGACTATCTTGATTTGGGAACTCCCAAAAGTACTCTAAGAAAAAAATTCAAGTTCAAGTTAATTTAGTTAGATATTGAAGAAAAAACCAGACATCAGACAGGGTGGAAGAAACTAAGATAGACAAAGGAAGTCTGGCAATAAAGGGTGGGTTACCCAGTCATTTATCCCTGTGGGTGAAAATGAAAGTGAAGTCCCTCAGTCATTCCAACTATTTGCGATCCCATGGACTATAGCCTACCAGGTTTCTCTGTCCATGGGATTTTCCAGACAAGAATACTGGAGTGGGTTGCCATTTCCTTCTCCAGGAGATCTTCCCAACCCAGGGATTGAACCCAGGTCTCCTGCATTGTAGGCAGATGCTTTACCATCTGAGCCACCAGGGAAGTGAATCCCTGCTGTGGGTAACTGTAGATTAACTCCCTTGGAGACTCTGGTAGTCTGTGTATGATGCAAATGTTATCCCATCTGAGGAGTGAAGAGCTGGGGTTATTCTTCTACCAACTCCATCGCACCATGGATTGAAGCATACTTGGGCATGATGTTAGTTCCCAAGTCTTCCAGTCTGCCATTCAGTGGGCAATGCAGACATCACTGGCCAAAGGAAGCCATCAGGCAATTATATGCCTGTGCTTGGAAATCTGGACAACTTTCTAAATACTTTACTTATTTTTTGGTTTTGCTAAATCTTCGATGCTGCATGCAGGCTTTCTCCAGTTACTGCAGGGGGGCTACTCTCTCACTGTGGTCCCAGGACTTCTCATTGCTCTGTCTTCTCTAGTACAGCACAGCTCTAGGGCTCATGGGCTTCAGTAGTTGTGAGGCACAGGCTTAGTTGCTCCACAGCCTATGAGGTCTTCCTTGACCACGGACAGAACCCATGTTCCCTGCATTGGCAGGTGGATTCGTAGCCACTGGACCACCAAGGAACTCCCTGACCAACTCTTACTGAAGCGTTGAAGATGAGGGCATATGGGCAGGGTTGGATGGCATCACCGATGTGATGGACATGAGTTTGAGTAGACTCTGGGAGTTGATGATAGACAGGGAAGCCTGGCATGCCACAACCCATGGGGTCTCAAAGAGTAGGACATAACTGAGTGACTGAATTGAACTGTACTGGGCAGGGTACCAACCCTTGCTCATAGAGTAAGCTTTTGCCTTACCCCTGAAAGAGATCTTCATTGGTCTTTATTCTTAAGTGTATCACTTCTCCTCTTGGGATTTCAGTTTCCTCATCTTAAAATGGGAATGACAGCACTGGATGGGGGCACTGAATTTCCTTCAATGGAATCTTAGGCTCAAATGTACCTACTATCTCATTCCTCTGGAGCTTGGGTGTGCTTGTGTTTAACACACCTAGCAATTACTTTAATAACTCACATCTCCAGCGAATGGATACCTTTGAAGATCCTTCTTCAAATTCTTGATGAACATCTGAGACTTAACGGTATTTATTTCTGGATTAAAACTTCTGGTAAATCCTACAGCCCTGTGAAATTGCTCCTAAGAGCAGCAAGATGAGCATCAAACCACTTTGCCATGGCACAGGATTTTTTTTTTTTCAGATGCAATTGCCGGCTTAATCATGCTGGCATTTGTGGAGGGAGAGCTTTTGGCGGGTAATGCGCTTTAAGAAATTTGGACAAAGAGAAACTCAAATAGAAATACATGATCCCAGCCCTCAGCCATGCTGCACTTCATTATTACTGTGTTACCATTAGCTGGAATGGTTCTCTGCCTTTCAACTCATCCATAAAAGTGGAGACAACAAAGTTGAAAATCGGAATCAGTGGGACGTAGGGCCGACAGAGCTTTTGTGAACTTAACGATGCTCCTCAACTGAATGTGGCAACTGAATCTTCAGAAACACTGAGAGTCTTGCCTTGACAGTTTTGTTGTATTTTGAAAGTGTCCCCTACCATGCACATCAAGTGAGAAGAGGGTAGGAAAGGAAAATGCCCTGGAGATGCTGGGAAGAGGCTAACAGCCTGAGCAGAAGGGACTTTTCCCTTCAGTTGTTACAGAAGGAAATAAGGAAGGAGAAAGAAAGGCTTCATGCAAGTCTAGGTTCATTCTCAATGAAATAGGATGGAAAGAGAGGCTCTGTGGTTTTCCTTATGATGTTTCCACGAGGAAGCTTGTAGCAGGTCCTCACTGCATCTCGCAGGAGGAAAGGTCTGTCTGATTGATTGGGTAAAATACTCATGAACACAGGTACCCATTTCCTGATTGGGTGGAGCAAATACATCTCTGTGTGTGTGCTTAGTCGCTCAGTCATGTCTGACTCTTTGCGACCCCATGGACTCTAGCCTGCCAGGCTTCTCTGTCCATGGAATTCCCCAGGCAAAAATACAGGAGTGGGTTGCCATTCCCTCCTCCAGGGGATCTTCCTGACCCAGGAATCAAAGCTGAGTCTCCTGCATGGCAAGCAAATTCTTTACCATCTGAGCCACCAGCAAATACATCTAACACCTGTATATAAGAGGTCTCCTTCTATCCATGCCCCCACACCCCACATTTCCCAGTGCAGTTGCTTAGTAATACACCTAAAGGTTTCTGCCAAGTCTACTTCATTTTGCAATCTCTCCCCATTGAAAATGAACCACGAGAGAATGCATTTTCACCCTCAGACGCACCAAAGGAGCCAAAGACCTCTGCTGTGAGTCAAGGGGAAGATCACGGGGCAATCTAAGGAGGTGGCGAGGATCCTGCCAATTACACCGCTGAGAATGAGGCAGACTGCTGACAAAGGGACTGAGATACTGCCACAGCCTGGTTAATGTTAGCACCTGAATTTGAGCACGGGCCTAGGCCAGTCCTGTGGTTTCCCTTGGTAGCTCACATGGTAAAGAATCCACCTGCCATGCAGGAGACTTGGGTTCAATCCCTGGGTCAGGGAAGATCCCCTGGAGAAGGGAATGGCTACCCACTCCAGTATTCTTGCCTAGATGATTTCATGCGACAGAGGAGCCTAGTGGGCAATAGTTCATGGGGTCACAAAGAGTCAGACACAACTGAGTGACTAACACTTTCATTACTTTTCAAGCACAGTGATGCACAGACATGGTCCCTGACTTCAAGGAACTCGCTGCCTAGTATATGGGAAGGGAAGTGGAGATCCATGAGCACTTTAACCTCTGTTGATAATGAAGAAGCAGCCCCAGGGTCCATGATGAGTCTTAGGGCAGGTAGGAGTAAATGGGGGGACATTCAATACAGGAGAGGACTTCATACTGGAGATGACATTTGAAAATAACAGTTAAAAAGGGAGAGTGGGGAGCTTCCCTGGTGGTCCAGAGGCTAACAGTCTGGCTTCAAATGCAGGGGACGCAGGTTCCATCCCTGGTTGGGGAACTGAGCTCACATATACTGCAGAGCAACTAAGCCCGTGTGCCACAACCAGAGTGCTCGCATGCTGCAACTACTGAAGGGCGAGTGCTCCGGATCCTGTGCACTGCAAAGAAAGTCCCGCATGATGCGACAAAGATTCTGTGTGCTGCACCTAAGACCCAACACAGCCAAATGAATGAAGGGATAGCAGGGGAAACGTGCAGACAGAGGAACAGAGTAGTGAAATACTGGAGGCCAACTAGGCCTGATTTTTAGGGGAGAGGGTGGCATTTCACTGTGCCTGAAGCATCTTCCTTTCTATGTCCCTTAGATGGAGCAACCTGAGCTAGAAAGTTCAAGTGATGGATCGAGGTCACAGGTCTAACCTTGGCCTTAGAATGCCTCACCCAATGTTGTCTCCACTGCACCACCTGTCTCCCCAGTCTGTCTGGATCCCTACCACATAAGGACCTCCATCTCTGATTCTTGTTCAGCTATTATTCCTGCCTGCTTCCTGAGTGAGATAGGAAGAGTCTAAAGTGGGAAGAGAAGAGAAATGAAACCTCCCAGCTCAGGGCAAAGGCACCGTATGCCTTCCAATGCCTGGGCACAATGGGGAGTCTCTTTAATGACTTTCCTAATCCTACCCACTCCCCCACCCCCGCTCTTGTATCTCAAGTGTTGGGTGCACATATGGCGCCTCTCCCTTCCCAAGGAATTTCTTTTACTAATATCATTTCCTGTCACAGCCTTAATATTCTTTTAATGGACTGCTGTTGCTTGCTGCAGAGTTAATCTGTTATCCCTTGTTATGGAGACCTCTTTCCAAATGCCAGAGCAGAGAAGCTTATTTCCAAGCTAAAAGCAACACTTTCTTTGTGGCTCTTCAGTTTCAAACTTTGACTTCTAAATGATGGGTGTATTTCCCTGGATTGTGGAGTTTTGAGTTTGTGTAAGACATGACTATTAGTTTGAGATGCTTTCCACTGTTAGTTATAACAACAAGAACAGCAGAAATATATACCGTTTTAAAAAATAATTCTATTTAGCTGATAAGTCCAGTGGTAGAATAGACTTCAGGTAAAACTGGATCAAGCAGATCACCCTTATCACCAAAGACCACGTTTTTTCCCCCAAGTCGTCACTTTGCCTCTCAGAGTGTTTGTTCCATCCTTAAGATAGGTCCAATGTTGGGTACAAAATATTTGTCATCAGTCAGCAGAATTATAAATTTGCCAGATGATAAACCATAGACAAAATGTCTCAACCCAAAGGCCCCAGTAAATATCTTAATCCCATTGACCTGAGTGCATCATGTTATAGGACCAGGAGTAGGAGATGTGCTGATAGGTTTAAGGCCAATCAGTCTAAATCTCTAATCAGTCTAAATCTCTAATCAGTCTAAATCTCTGGTTTAAACATTTAGGGGTCAGAGTAGGTAAGGAAGAATGAGTGCTGGAGAGGGCACCAGGGAATCACACTGGGCTTTGGGGAGTCACTATCTGGCTAAGAACTTAGAAGCCAAATGTCTGCATTTAAATATCAACCCTATCGCTCACTACCTGAGTGACTCTGAGAAAGTAACCTCTCTTCTTTTCTAAAAAAAACTTTTATTGGCGTAAGTATAATTGCTTTGCAATATCATGTTCATTTCTGCTGTACAGCAAAGTGAATCAGCTGTGCATATACATATACCCCTTCTTTATTGGGTTTTTTGCCCCTTTAGGCCATCACAGGGATTGAGTAGAATTCCCTGTGCTCTGCAGTGTGTTCTCAGAGGTTATCTATTTTATACACAGTATCAGTAGTGCATATATGTCAATCCCAATCTCCCGATTCATCCCACCACCCTCCCTTCTCCTGCTTGGTATCCCTATGTTTGTTCTCTCCATCTCTGTCTGTATTTCTTCTTTGCGAATAGATTTATCTGTACCCTTTTTCTAGATTCCACCTATATGTGTTAATATACGATATTTATTCTTCTCTTTCTGACTTATTTCATTTTGTGTGACAGTCTCTTAGTCCATCCATGTTTCTGAAGATGGCACACTTTCATTCCTTTTTATGGCTAATATTCCACTGTATGTATGTACCACATCTTCTTTATCCATTCCTCTGTTGATGGCTATCTAGGTTGCTTCCAAGTCCTGACTACTGTAAACAGTGCTGCCATGAATGCTGAAATGTCTTTTGGAATTATGCTTTTCTCTGGGTATGTGTGCAGGAGTGGGGTTAAAATGAAAACTTCAGTGCCTTGTCATACCAGTCACATTTCAAGGACTCAAAAGCCACCTAGGCTAGGAGACACCATGCTGGTCAGTAAAGATGTGAATATTTAATATATTTTTACTATCACTGAAAGTTCTATTTGTTGAAACCAGTATACACATTCAATGCTTAATGCCATGCTATATTTTTACAGGCAGTGATGGGGAATAAGGGTGTTAAAGTGCTTAACCAACATCCATTCATTGCCCTCATTAAAGTGCAGGTAGATTAAAACAGTAGTAGAATTTAATACAATGGAGAGAATCAAAAAAAGAGAGAGGATACTGCTGACCCAACAAATTCCATCATATAGGTGTCATTTTGTTGACTACAAAATAAAATGATGAATGATGTAAATAAGGAAGCCTGTTTGATTCCATGAAAAGCAAGTTCTACTGTAGGCAAATTTCATCCCTCCTCCAATCCTCCCACCCTGCCTCCATCGTCTTCTTTTTTCCCCTTTTCTCCAAAAATCATGGTTCTCTGTGGCCAGGAAGGTCCAGAGTATAAAAACGGGGAGCAAAGGGGGCTTGGCAATTTTAACAGATACAGTGAAAACAACAAGGAGCCTGGCTGCCTACTTTAGGATGATTTGGAAGCATCTCACCGTTTGTGAGCCAGACCATGTTTTTATAATTAGCTTCTCTGAAAAGGACTCTGTCCTCAAAGCATGCTGTGATTTGGGAACATGCTGCACACAAAAAGGTTCTGTGGTGAAGGAAAGAGTGAGGAGTTCTGGTCTGTTAACTTCGCCTTTCTCTTTTTCCCTTGGCTTCTTCTCACAAAGCCTTTGATGTGCCTTTTGTGTACGTGTATGGGGAGAGGGGCTGAGTATGTTGGAAGTGGCAAATTGTATTGGTAAGTAGAAGCATCATCAAGCAAAAGAAACATGTCCTCCTGTTCATCTATTACCTGGGCAGCCAAGGCCATCCCTGAATTCCAAGCACTCAGCCTCCGTTTCCCCATCACAGCATCTGGCTTCCTGGCTGATGCTCCCTTGCACGTGTGCAGAGAGGCAGCTGGGTTTCCCTGGCGATTGATGAGCTCTGAGTGGCTCCCTCTCCAGGACCCATTTTTGGTGGCTCACCTTTGACCCAGTCATTGGCTGGTTTTTCTCTCCATTTGGACGCTTTTTCCTCCATCCATTTTTCATGAAGACTTTATGTGTCTCCGATTGCCCCTTAACAACAACAATAACAAAAAAAGAGGACAAGGCAAATGAATTCTTCATGTGCATCTATGACTCGGTGTCGTATATTTTAGAGCTTCTGATGGCCAAAGCAGGATTTTAATGCCCTCTGCGTCGGTGGGGGGTGGGGAGGTGTAATGTGTGAATTGCAAAGACATGTCATGGCAAGAGTTTATTTTCTCCTGAGCATTTACAAAGACTACTGCTCTTTATATAACCCTGCATAAAACTGCATCCTCTTCAAGAATAAACAAATAAAAACAAAAGCAAAACTCACACACACACACACAAATAGGTCTTAAGAACTATATGCCTGGGGGTGATTTTGTCTGCATCTTCAAAACTTGGTAAACTTTTTAGGGAGGGGTTCCAATCATAAATGTGAGTTTACCTTCTGATACCCCAGAACTTTAATCTAGCCAAGCAGAAAGAACTAGAACCCTCAGAACAGACATGGCTAAAAGTTTGGTCACAGGATTCTATTTGGACTAAGTAAGTGCTCTGTTCAGACTTTAATTATGGAATTTCAGACAGACCGATGCCTCCAGCTTCTGCCTTCAGATTGGCCACACGGCACTGTTTAAAATGAAGTGGTGGCAGAGTTTCAATGAGCAAATCTATTCATTTATAGCTGAGTGACCTTCTGTTGACCAATATTAGGGACCTCTGGTGCCTGGTTGGAATTCAGATTTTTCTGAATATCTGGCTCACACTTGGAATGGAATTTAGAACCCCAGCATTTTGAGCTGTGTTCTGAGTTGTTGTTTAGTTGCTAAGTTGTATCCTACTCTTTTGCAACCCCATGGACTATAGCCCACCATGCTCCATGAGATTTCCCAGGCAAGGATCCTGAGGTGGGTTGCCATCTCCTTCTCCAGGGGATCTTCCCAACCCAGGGATTGAACCTGCATCTCCTTCAACGGCAGGCAGATTCTTTACCCCTGAGCTACCTGGGAAGTTCTAAGAGAGGGTCATATTTGAACATGATATGCACTGGGACCTAATTCAGACCTGAAACAGATGGTACACAGACATCAATCTCTCCTGCATTGATACTCATCCTCCCCTGCCCCACCCCCAAATTCCACTCTTGTTCTCTTCTGTTAGATCATCTGTGTCACAACATTGCCTCAGTGTGATAGCTTTGAAGAAGTCTGCTATGGGTTGCAGGACAAAGGTCTGTCTAGTCAAAATTATGGTTTTTCCAGTAGTCATGTATGGATATGAGAGTTGGACCATAAAGAAAGCTGAACACTGAAGAACTGAAGAGCTTTTGAACTGTGGTGTTGGAGAAGATTCTTGAGAGTCCCTTGGACAACAAGGAGATCAAACCAGTCAATCCTAAAGGAAATCAACCCTGAATATTCATTGGAAGGACTGATGCTGAAGCTGAAGCTCCAATACTTTGGCCACCTGATGTGAAGAACTGACTCATTGGAAAAGGCTCTGATGCTGGGAAACATTGAAGGCAGGGGGAGAAGGGGATGACAGAGGATGAGATAGTTGGGTGGCATCATCGACTCGATGGACATGAGTTTGAGCAGGCTCTGGGAGCTGGTGATGGACAGAGAAGCCTGGGGTGCTACAGTCCATGGGGTCAGAAAGAGTTGGACACAACTGAGTGACTGAACTGAACCGAATGGATGGGTTGCAGGGCAAGAGCTCCATATGGGGACAAGGAAATCTTACTCTGAACCGTGCTTTCTGTGTCACAGCAGACTACCTTTTCAAATCTCAATATCCTCAGCTATTATGTGCAGAGATTCATTATCTATCTTCTGGACACAGTTGCTGTGGGAAATCAAATAGATGATGATAGCAATTGAAATACAGTTGATACGCCTGGGACTGTTGGGAAAACTTCACCTGCTTTATTTTTATTTAGTCCTCACAACAACTCCAGGAAATGCCTGCTAGTATTATTTCCATTGAAAAGATGAGGAAACATATTTTATTGATTTGTTTAATTTAATTTTCTTTTACGTTGGCGTATAGTTGATTACAGTGCTGTGTTCATTTCAAGGGTACAGTAAAGTGATTCAGTTTTATGCATATATATATATATATCCATTCTTTTTCAGATTCTTTACCCATATAGGTTGTTATGGAATATTGAGTAGATTTCCTTGAACTATATAGTAGGTCCATGTTGATTATCTATTTTATATACAATATTGTATTTCTGTTAATCCCAACCTCCTAATTTATCCCTCCCTCATCCAATACACATTTCCTCTTTGATAACCATAATCTTGTTTTTGGAGTCTGTGAATCTGTTTCTGTTTTATAAATTAGTTCATTTGTATTATTTTTTTAGATTCCACATATAAGTGATATCATATGTTGCTTGTCTTTCTCTGATTTACTTCACTTAGTCTGATAATCTCTAGGTCCATTCATGCTGCTGCAAATGGCATCATTTCATTCTTTTTACAGCTGAGTAATATTCCACTGTATACGTATGTACCATGTCTGCTTTATCCATTCCTCTGCCAAGAAGAAACATCTTTAAAAAATATATATATATATTTTTTTTTTCTTTGCATTATTGTGTTGATTTTGCCATACTTTGACATGAATTCGCCATGGGTATACATGTGTTCCCCTTCCAGAACCCCCCCTCCCACCTCCCTCCCACTTCCATTCCTCCGGTCATCCCGGTGCACCAGCCCTGAGAACCCTGTATCATGCATCAAACCTGGGCTGGCGATTCATTTCACATATGATAATTAACATGTTTCAATGCCATTCTCCCATATCATCCCACCCTTGCCCTCTCCCATAGAGTCCAAAAGACTGTTCTATACATCTGTGTCTCTTTTGCTGTCTCATATACAGGGTTATCATTACTATCTTTCTAAATTCAATATGTATGTGTTAGTATACTGTATTGAGGTTGAGTGGCTTCCTTGGCTTGTATGGGGGTTCAAGTCTAGATAATCTGACTCTGGCACATGCACTCTGAAATATCAATACTCACAATGAACAGAGCAGAAAATGCTAATACTCTAAAAATGTAACTGTTTACCTAGAATACTGTCACTGCTTGTACTCCTAGTACTCCAGTAGAGTTTCCATATGGAAGTAAACTATACTTCTATAAAATGCAAGTCACAGTGAAATGACTTTTAAAGAAGTAATAACCCCAGAACACAATATCCAATATCTTGACTTTTAACCTGACTTCAAAAGACATTAGCTGCTTAACATAAGATCTCCTGGAGAAGAAGGAAACCTTTAAAAATTATGGATCTATTTATAGCATAGATTGTGGTAACGGTCTCATGGGTAAATCGTTATCTCCAAACTCAGTTGTGTATATTAAATAAGTACACTTTTGTGCATGTCAACATACATTAAAAAAAAAAAAAACTTTGCTGATGGACATTTAGATTGTTTCCATGTCCTGGCTATCACAAATAGTGCTGAATTGAATATTGGGGTGCTTGTATCTTATTGAATTACATAGTTTTCACAGGCTGTATGCCCAGTAGTGCAATTGCTGAGTCATATGGTAGCTCTATTCTTATTTTTTTAAGGAATCTCCATACTGTTCTCCCGGAGAAGGCAATGGCACCCCACTCCAGCACTCTTGCCTGGAAAATCTCATGGACGGAGGAGCCTGGGAGGCTGCAGTCCATGGGGTCACTAAGAGTTGGACACAACTGAGTGATTTCGCTTTCACTTTTCACTTTCATGCATTGGAGAAGGAAATGCAACCCACTCCAGTGTTCTTGCCTGGAGAATCCCAGGGATGGGGGAGCCTGGTAGGCTGCTGTCTATGGGGTCGCACAGAATCGGATATGACTGAAGTGACTTAGCAGCAGCAGAAGCAACATACTGTTCTCCATAGAGGCTGTATCATGGTTGGGGAAGGAGGTGGGATGAATCAGCAGACTAGGATTGACATATATACACTACCGTGTGCAAGATGCATGGCTGATGGGAACGTCTCTACAGCACAGGGAGCTCAGCTTTATGCTCTGTGATGACCTAGATGGGTGGTGTGGGACGGAGGCTCAGGAGGGTGGGACAATATGTATACCTATAGCTGAATGTATGTATGCCACTCAATATCCCATAAATCCAAATCTATGTGCCAACCAGTAATGCTGAAGAAGCTGAAATTGAATGGTTCTATGAAGACCTACAAGACCTTCTAGAACTAACACCCAAAAAAGATGTCCTTTTCATCATAAGGGACTGGAATGCAAAAGTAGGAAGTCAAGAGATACCTGGAGTAATAGGCAAATTTGGCCTTGGAGCACAAAATGAAGCTGGGCAAAGGCTGACAGAGTTTTGCCAACAGAACACACTGGTCATAGCACACACCCTCTTCCCAGAACACAAGAGAAGACTCTACACATGGACATCACCAGACAGTCAGTACTGAAATCAGATTGATTGTATTCTTTGCAGCCAAAGATGGAGAAGCTCTATATCATCAGCAAAAGCAAGACAAGGAACTGACTGTGGCTCATATCATGGACTCCTTATTGCCAAATTTAGACTTAAATTGAAGGAAGTAGGGAAAACCACTAGACCATTCAGGTATGACCGAAATCACATCCCTTACAATTATACAGTGGAAGTGAGAAATAGATTCAAGGGATGAGATCTGATAGACAGAGTGCCTGAAGAACTATGGATGGAGGTTTGTGACATTGTACAGGAGGTAGGGATCAAGACCAACCCCAAGAAAAAGAAAGGCAAAATGTCTGTCTGAGAAGGCCTTACAAATAGCTGTGAAAAGAAGAGAAGCAAAAGGAGAAAAGGAAAGATATGCCCATTTGAATGCAGATTTCTAAAAAGTAGCAAAGAGAAATAAGAAAGCCTTCCTCAGTGATCAGTGCAAAGAAATAGAGGGAAACAATAGAATGGGAAAGACTAGAGATCTTTTCAAGAAAATTAGAGATATATTAGGGAAAATTTCACGCGAAGATGGGCTCAAAAAAGGGCAGAAATGGTATGGACCTAACAAAAGCAGAAGATATTAAGAAGAGGTGGCAAGAATACACAGAAGAACTATACAAAAAAGATCTTCATGACCCAGATAACCACAATGGTGTGATCACTCACCTAGAGCCACACATCCTGGAAAGTGAAGTCAAGTGGGCCTTAATAATTCCAGTTGAGCTATTTCAAATCCTAAAAGATGATGCTGTGAAAGTGCTGCAGTCAATATGCCAGCAAATTTGGAAAACTCAGCAGTGGCCACAGGACTGGAAAAGGTCAGTTTCCATTCCAGTCCCAAAGAAGAGCAATGCCAAAGAATGTTCAAACTATTGCACAGTTGCACTCATTTCACACGCTGGTAAAGTAATGCTCAAAATTCTCCAAGCCAGGCTTCAACAGTGTGTAAACCATGAAATTTCAGATATACAAGCTGGATTTAGAAAACGCAGAGGAACCAGAGATCAAATTGCTAACATCTGTTGGATCATCGAAAAACAAGAGAGTTCCAGAAAAACATCTACTTCTGCTTTATTGATTCAACCAAACCTCTGACTGTGTGGATCACAAGAAACTGTGGAAAGTTCTTAAATAGATGGGAATACCAGACTACCTTACCTGACTCCTGAGAAATCTGTATGTTGGTCAAGAAGCAATAGTTAGAACTGGACATGGAACAACAGACTGGTTCCAAATTGGGAAAGGAGTATGTCAAGGCTATATTTTGCCACCCTGCTTATTTAATTTTTATGGAGAGTATATGATGTGAAATGCTGGGCTGGATGAAGCACAAGCTGGAATCAAGATTCCTGGGAGAAATATCAATAACCTCAGATATGCAGATGATACCACCATTATCGCAGAAAGTGAAGAAGAACTAAATAGCCTCTTGATGAGAGTGAAAGAGGAGAGTTAAAAGTTGGGTTAAAGCTCAACTTTCAGAAAACTAAGATCATGGCATCTGGTCCCATCACTTCATGGCAAATAAATGGGGAAACAATGGAAACAGTGAGATACTTTATTTTGGGGGGCTCCAAAATCACTGCAGATGGTGACTGCAGCTGTGAAATTAAAAGACATTTGCTCCTTGGAAGAAAAGCTATGACCAACCTAGACAGCATATTAAAAAACAGAGACATTACTTTGTCAACAGAGGTCCATCTAGTCAGAGCTATGATTTTTCCAGTAGTCAAGTATGGATGTGAGAGTTGAACTATAAAGAACCCTGAGCACTGAAGAATTGATGCTTTTGAACTGTGGTGTTGGGGAAGACTCTTGAGAGTCCCTTGGACTGCAAGGAAATCCAACCAGTCAATCCTAAAGGAAATCAGTCCTGAATATTCCTTGGAAGGACAGATGCTGAACCTGAAACTCCAATACTTTGCCCACCTGATGTGAAAAACTGACTCATCTGAAAAGGCCCTAATGCTGGGAAAGATTGAAGGCAGGCGGAGAAGGGGACGACAGAAGATGAGATGGTTGGATGGCATCACCGACTCGATGGACATGAGTTTGCCCAAGCTCCGAGAGTTGGTGATTGACCGGGAAGCCTGGTGTGCTCCAGTCCATGGGTTGCAAAGAGCTGGACACAACTGAGCAACTGAACTGAACTAGAACTGAATTGATAGCTGATTCACTTCATTGTACAGAAGAAACTAACACAACATCGTAAAGCAACTATACCTCAATAAATAAACAAAAATTAAAGGGTAAAACCGTACTACTGTAAGAGTGCAATTATTTCTTTTAGTAGAGACAAAGAATTCAGCAAATAGAACATTTAATAGTTGTAGAAAGGATCTTGGAGGTCTTATGATTCAGCCTTTTCAGAGAGAGAAGTTATTTATTCTAAGATACAGAGCAACTTAGAGACCAAATTCTGGTCCATTGACATTCAAGCTACAAAGAGGTGAAGCTCTTGAAATTCATTGATTCATTTATTGATTGATCCATGCATCTAATAAATACTCACTATGGCTCAGACCCTGTTCTGCTCATGGGTATTCCTTAGAGGAATAGTACCTATGCCCTATCCACAAGAAACTCACTGTATGGAAAATGAAAAAAGGCATGATAACACTTAACTTGTTCATGATGAATAAAGATACTAATAGAAATATATTCAAAGTTGTGATCACCTGGGGGCTTCCCTGATTGCTCAGGTGGTGAAGAATCCACCTGCAATGCAGGAGACCAGAGTTTGATCCCTGGATCTGGACAATACCCGGGAGGAGGGAATGGCAACCCCACTCCAGTATTCTTGCCTGGAGAATCCCATGGGCAGTAGAGCTTGGCGTGCTGGCACTGATGGAAAAGCAGAGAAACCTTAAGACAAACGACCACAGTACTCTCCTCTGGGCCCTGTACAAAGATGCAGCCATCACAGACCCTGCCCTTGAGGAGCTCATAGGTTAGCAGCAATGATAAACACTGAAGCAAACCTACATCAAGGGAGAAACTGCCAAAAGCCACAAGAAAGGTTTAAACAGGGAGCTGAGGGTTTCGAGGAGGCAGCAATGCACCCAGCTGGGGAGATCAGAAGGCCTTCCTGGAAGAAGGCCCCCCTGATCTGGTTCTGAAAGGTTCTCCAGAATTTCTGAGCAGACACAGAGCTCTGGGGCGCCAGGCATGGGAGGATCTCACAGCAAATAAACAGTAACGCATTCAGTTTGATTTTGTCCCTGACTTTTTGGTGCACATGGCATTATTAAGTTCCTAAACATAAACATATTCCTTTTAAAATCCATCTTCAAAGTAGACCAGAGTTCCAGGCCTACGGAGACTTGACATATCAAAAGAAACTTGCTGACACAAACTGGAGTACCAAGCTTGATCTATTCTAATATACGATTTTAATGTTTCTCATTTTGCAGCCTTGCCAGCTACCATCTATCATCCACTGTCACATTTAAGTTTCCTAAATGACTGCTTTTTAACTTTTGTCACTTATTCAGCAAAGATATATTCTAAAGCCTGGCCTCCCCCCACCCCCACCCCAGCCCACCCTTGTCAGTGTGTCTTAATATGAATTGTGAGAGAAGGAGAAATAGAAATGTTTGCTCCATCCAGGATAAGGCAGAGTTCCCCACCCCCTCCAGCCCAGTTTCAAATCCAAGCATTAACTTAATTATGCTGCTTCTCAATGGCTTAGGATGCAAGAACATAAAACTGGCGAGAATTGGAGGAATGGAATGAGTTGAAGGTTGCAATTATGAAAATAGAGAGTAAACTCCTTGGAATATTGCTGGATAAGGGATCAAAGGAGCAATTCTTTCTTCTTCAAGACATGAGTGAGGAACAGCCACAAGTTTCCAGCCTTGATTCTGAGACGGAACTAGGGTTGCTGTTGGCTCTGCTGTGTTCAGTTTCTTATTTGACCTCCAGCCAATCAGCTCTAAAGCTATCACACTATTAGGAGTGACTTTCTGATCTGACTTGGCCTTTTCCATGGATAGAAATGCCTTCTTAAGGACTTGCTTCGCTCAGTTGTATCTGACTCTTTGTGGCCCTATGGATTGTAGTCCACCAGCCTTCTCTGTCCACGGGATTCTCCAGGCAAGAACGCTAGAGTGGGTTGCCATTTCGTACTCTACGGGATCTTCCTGACTCAGAGATCGAACTCACATTTCTTTCATCTCCTTCCTTGGAAGGCAGATTCTTTACCCCTAGTGACATGTGGGAAGCACTAGAAATGCCTGCTGGCAGGTAAAGCTGTAAGGTCCCTAGGAAGATGTGATATAATCACACTTACCATAGGATGACCATATGCTCTGCTTTTCCCCAAGTTAGTTCTAGTTTACAGCTGTTTTCCCAGTATGCCGTGCAATAGCTTTCACCTTTACTCTCAAAAGTGTCCTGGTTGAGACAATACGTTTATGATCACTCTGTGCTGTGCTGTGCTTAGTCACTCAGTTGTGTCTGACTCTTTGCAACCCCATGGACTGTAGCTCACCAGGCTCCACTGACCATGGGATTCTCCAGGCAAGAATACTGGAGTAGGTTTCCATGCCCTCCTCCAGGTGATCTTCCCAGCCAAGAAATCAAACCCAGGCCTCCAGCACTGCAGGCAGATTCTTTACCATCTGAGCCACCAGCGAAGTCCACAGCCAACAGAACAAGTTGCAAAGCAGAGAAACACCCAGGATCACAGAGAGATGCTCCTGGAGTCAGGTGGGTAAAGTCAGTCTCTCTACTTAACTAAATACAAGAGGGTGATATCTGTTCATGAGGCTCTATGAGAGTCTCCCTGGAGCCAGTTTAACAGCATTAAACCTGACAAGGTGCTTGATCAAGGACTCTGGCACTTTTCAGAGAGTGGTCCTTCAACAGCAGCAGTGAAAGTGACACATCTGTCGCTGTAGTATATACAGAAAGTCCCCTACATACAAATGCATTCCATTCTAAGAGTGAGTTTGTAAGTCCAATTTGCTCACAAGTCCAAGAAGGTTAGCTTAGGTCCCCCTCTAACATAATCAGCTATATAGTTGTTGTTGATCAGTTGCTCAGTCATGTCTGACTCTTTGTGACCCCATGGACTGCAGCACACCAGGCTTCCCTGTCCTTCACCATCTCCCAGAACTTGCTCAAACTCATATCCATTGAGTTGGTGATGCCATCCAACTATCCTGTCCTCTGACACCATCAGCTATATAGTACTGTACTGTAGTAGGTTTATAGTACTTTTTAGACAAATAATATATAGTACACAAATAATACATAAAGAAACAAACCCCAAAATTATACATTTTAAAATATTACAGTACAGTACCTTGGAATGGCTGATATTGAAGTTGAAGCTCCAATACTTTGGCCACCTAATGTGAAGAACTGACTCATTGGAAGAGACCCTGATGCTGGGAAAGGCTGGAGGCAAAAGGAGAAGGGGGCAGCAGAGGATGAGGTGATTAGATAGCATCACCAACTCAATGGACATGAATTGGAGGACTCCAGGAGATAGTGGAGGACAGGGGATCCTGGCATGCTGTCATCAATGAGGCCGTAAAGAGTTGGACACAACTTAGTGACTGAACAGCAGCAACAATACCTTGAGAGGTACTGTTGTAAAAGTTATGGGTCTTTAGCATCACTGAGGCAGTGTATCAGCCCTGAATTTCCCAGTCTTGGAATTCTTGTTTCATGGGACAAATAATTCTATATTTCTTAAAGCTTTTGCTGTGCTATGCTGTGGTTAGTTGCTCAGTCATGTCCAACTCTTTGTGATTGCATGGACTGTAGCCTTCCAGGCTTCTCTGTCCATGAGGATTCTCCGGGCAAGAATATTGGAGTGGGTTGCCTTGTCCCACTCCAATAGGATCTTTACTCCATAGGATCTTCCCAACCCAGGGATCAAACCCAGGTCTCCCACATTGCAGGTGGATTCTTTACCATCTGAGCCACTGGGGATATGAGGGTTTTTTGTTTCAGATAGACTAATGGAATCCTAATTGATATACAGCTCAATATTTGTTGGACTCTGGCACTAGATATCTTAATTTATATCAGTGAATAGAGGGAAAGAATGTACATGTAATCACTGTCACTAGAAAGAAAGACTGGTAATAATAACATCCATCTCTATTGAGAACCTTCGAAGTATGTGATGCTTTATGCTCTCCATCTTTAACATTCAATCAGACAACTGGGGTCATGAGTATAGCTTAGACAAGCCACTTGACCCTGAGCTGTAGTCTGTCTTACTTAGGTCACCTAATAAATTAGTGACTGAACTGGTGTTTGAGACAGGTTTGTCAGGCTTCAAACCCTACACTCTTCATCCTAAGACTTTCCCATCCATCTCTACCACTCACTTGTCTCCTGTCTCTCCCTCGTAATGACATATTACCTAACCTGATGAAGAAAATTACTCTCAGATGAGGAGATGAATCATTTGAGATTATGTCTAGAAGAAGTCAAGCATAAAAGAAAGATTCTGATACTGATCATTCAAGACAAAGTCTTCTGGCAGGACTGTGCAGTAACCACAAATGTAGCAGTAACCACACATCAGCTGGTTATCCACGCATTCTGATTTTGCCAGGGTAGTCCAGGTTTCTACCTGTTTCCCTATCCAGCAAATGGTTCTGTTAACTCTCAAAAGAGTCCTAGTTTAGCCATGCAAAGTTTTTCTTTATCTAGGAAATGTCAGGATGATATTCTTTGCACTTCCAAGAATATGAAAAAATGCTTTATGATGAAAATGGATCTGTAATGGACTCATGTTTCCACTCAGTTGTCATTGTTGTCATCCACACTTTTCTTTGGTGTCTATATTGGAGATAAAGTTTCGGCATGAATGTTCACATTTCCTCTGCTTTTCTGCAGCTGGTCTTGTCAAGGACAAAATACGATGTTTGGGATTTTTCTGCAGCTGGAAATTATTTGCAGTTGCAAGAAACTCCTCTAAGAATTAATTTAACACTCGAATCAAAAGCAAAGGATCCCCACTTTGCAATCAGCTTCCCAGAGTCTTGAGGAGATGATGTTTAAGAAGTTGGAGATTTCTCAGCAGTGCAGCATTGAGATATTAAGCCAGCGTGTTATCCTCTTTGATTCTGAAAGACAAGAAATACATGCATGGTTGAAAAGTATAGAAAACTTCCAGCCCATATTTTAATCTTACCTGAAGTAGTAGAATATAATAGTTAAATTTTTAATTGGATGTGAGTTTAGATCTAGGAGACATATGACTATTGGGGGTTAAAAGGATGGTTTCTGAAGTAAAATTTACTGGGTTTGAAGGTTGATTCTCTTACTAAACCATCACGTAACCCCATTCTAGCCATCATAGAAAGTGAAATGACTCAAGAAATGACCTGGGTATTTCACAGACTAATTTATTATATAAATAAACAATATAAGGTGCTGTGTGTGCATCTAGCCTGGAGTTTAATGCCAGAACTACAAACAGGCTGAATATTAATAATTTGTGAGCTTCTTAATATCGTCGCTCCTGGTTTCAGCACCTCAGTCTTGGACAAGCCCCTTTTGGATGTACTGGTTTGGCCTTTCCCAACAACATATTCAATTAGATTCAATAAATATCCTTTGTGTATGTCAAGGTGATTTTTAACATGAGACAGTGCTAGAGACAGACCACAGCCTATTGTCTCTTCATACTGGCCAAAACAAAATGTGTAGAAACTTAGAAAATGACCTTCTTAATGAAGACATAGGTCGAGCTGATAGCAAAGTTTTATTCAAGTATGTTTCAGATTCATAACTGTTTTCAATCTAGTTAAATCTCTCTCTGCCCTGCCCTGACCCTCACCAAAAGGAAAAAAAAAACAAAACAAGTTTGACCTATCTTGAGCCAAAGTCACACTGTTCTGGCTGTTAAGAATATGATTAGCTTCTGAAAGTGACTGATGCCCTAGGTTTTCAATCATGTTAGAATTCTGGAATAATGGAATTTCTTATGAGGTCTACAAAAAGGTCTGATAGACTTTCAACGGCAACTTCCTCCTTCATCCTGGTAACCAAATTTCCTTCTGCCAATCAACTTATGTTTACTGCTATATGGATGTACAGGTTTACAGTTTGGTCCATGTCAAAAGATCTGAAAATTAATAGTGCATTCAGTAACTCTCCTGAGTTCAAATGTCAATTGATTTTTCTCTGATAGAAGTTCATTAGTTCATCCAGCATTAAAAAGTTAGACAAACATATGGTTTAAATGAGAATCCATATCAGAATATAGGTTTGAATCTGGTCTCCAACACTGACAAGCTAGGTGAATTTTGGCAGTGGTTTACCTTCATGTTCTTTAATCCCCTTATCAGAAAAGTAAGTTTTTAAAAGATATTTTTTTATTTGGTTGTCCTGGGCCTTAGTTGAGACACATGGAATCTTTGATTTCTGGTGCAACATGCAAACTCTTAGCTGTGACATGTGAGATCTAGTTCCCTCAACAGGAATTGAACCTTGACCCCGCCGCATTGGGAGCACGGAGTCTTAGCCACTGGACCACAAGGGAAGTCTTCTGTAAGGTAAGTCTTATTGTAATATCTACTAAAGCAGAGGTTCTGGAAAGCAGCACAGAAGTAGCAATGCTGTGCTGGCTGCTACTGTAATAATTGTTGAGGTTTTCAGATAAAACATAAAGCTCCAAAATAACTTTCCAATAAAGAAACTTGGATGAATATTCTGATCTGACTTGAAAAGGCTGGAGATGTTGAGATATGAATTTATTTCCTCTAAATTTGGAGGCATATTGTTGACAGAGACTGAGAAAGAGATATCATTAGGTTTCCAAATAACATGGGCAATAAAATTAAATGCTACACTTTTATTTTAGGTATGTTTTTTGGGATAGGTTCCATGCCTTTGTCAAGTGAAGGTGTGATTTTTGGTTTGCATTTTGGCTCAATCCATTACCGTGTGTTAGCACCTCTAAGCAGAGACTCATATTAAATTTTAAAGACAATATACTTTAGTTTGCCTTCCAGTGTGATTTAGAAAGCTTCTACCATACAAACCTTCTCACAAATAATAACTGTGAACTCAAAACAAAATAAAAACACAACTACATTAAAGCACTTCAGGAGCATAAAAGCAAGCAGATTCTTAAAAGGAGCCATCACTTAAGAAAAGAGAATTACTCTGGGTGAGTTTCCCATTTTCAGAGCTTCCAGCTGATGGCAGGCAGCCTTCTGTGCCATCTTGGGTAGCTGAACCCACAGTATGTCTTCTTTAACAAATTGAAGAATAGAGATTGAGGCAATGGCAGCTACTAAAAAGTGAAGGGGAGTGGCTCCTGCAAAAGCGAGAACATAGAAGAAGGGCATTAGATCTGGTGTATAAACTTTGCCTGACCGATCACTGGACCACCCATGCCTAGCATAAGGTGCAAAAAAACAAGATAAAGATGAAAGAAGTGAACCAACCTTTGAGTGGCGTTTCAAAAGGTAAAGTTTGTAGATTGAGTCCAACCAAGTTAATTTTCTGCTAAAACAAAAGAAAAGTCAACATGCTTGGGAGGAATATAACAGAATTTAGAGTCTCAGCAACACAACATTCACAATACCCATACTGAAAAAGTAAATGTGATTGGTTCTTAAAAAGAAGACACGCAATAGAAACCAAGTTGAAATGATCAATAGATTGGCTGTAGCAGAAAATTATTTTAAAGTGTCTATTATACTTACGCATGGTGACATAAAGGAAGTTATGTTAATAATAAATGAAAAGATAAGAAATGTCAACAAAGATATATAGTCTTCAAAAGAAATTGATATTTTAGAATTATTGATATTTCAGAATTTAAAAAATCACATAATATTTGAAATGAAAATTCACTGGATGGACTTAAGTTATATTGGAAATAACAGAGGAAAGAGTCAATAAATTTGAATATAGATCAGTGTAACGGATCCAATCTGAAGAATAGGCAAATGAAAGATTGAAAAAATGGACAACCTCAAACATCGGTGGGGAAATATTAAAGGATCTGGAAGAAAGTGGAAGTGTTAGTTGCTGTTGTGTCCAGTTCTTTGTGATCCCATGGGCTAGGTTCCTCTGTCCATAGGATTCTCCGAGCAAGAATTCTGGAGTGAATTGCCATTTCCTTCACCAGTGTATCTTCCTAACCCAGGGATCAAACTCAGCTCTCTTGAATTTCAGGCAGATTCTTTACCATCTGAGCCACCAGGGAAGAAGCCCTAATATATGTTTAATTGGAGTTCCAGGAGAATAGGCAAGAAGGACCGAGACATTATTTCTTTTTTAAGAACTAATGCCTACAAACATTTTAAATTTGGAGAAAGATACATACTTACAGATTAAAGTTCAGTAAAACTCATCCAAAGTAAACATAAAGAACACCATATCCAGACATCCAAATATATCATAATCAGACTGTGAACAGAAAAGATAAAGAAAGAATCTTGAATGCAGGCAGAGGAGGCAACACATAACATACAGGAAAATTTATTGTTGATTTCTTTTCAGAAACAATGGATTTCAGAAGATGGTAAAGCAACATTTTTTAGTACTGAAAGAAAAAATAAAAGCTATCAACTCAGAATCCCTTAAAAATACCTTTCAAAAATTAAGATTAATTAAATGTATTTTTAATAGAAGAAAGCTAAGCGAATTCATTGAATAGCTGTTCACTACAAGAAATGCAGAAGGAAGTGCCCTGGGTTGGAGGAAAATGTTACCAGTTAATAACTCAATTCTTCAGGAAGGAAGAAGGACATTAGTAATGGTGAATATTTGGGTGACTATAAAATACAATTTTAACTTAGTTTTTTAAAAATAATGTTAATTCAGCCTTCTGTATAATTCTTGACACTTTTAGATTCTTAATAACTGGGAATTTAATGCACTGAAGGGGAAAAAATGCATGATCTTGACTACTTTGATTCTAATGTAGAGTATGTTATTCAAACTCAGATATGGTGATTTTATGATGTCAGGAGTCATTTAAAAATCAGATTTTGAATGTCTGCTAAATGCAAGGAAGTTTGCAGATGTTAAATCATGATGTTGGACATGGCCTTGGCATAGAAATGGCATATTCAAAAAAGATGACTGTGACTTCCCTGGTGGCCCAGTGGTTAAGACTCCATGCTCCTGAGGCAGGGGGGCATGGGAGGGGGCATGGGTTTGATCCCTGGTCGGGAAACTAAGATCCCACATGCTGCATGGCATGGCCAAAAATAAAAAAGACTAATGGGAGTTTAATGAATGACCTTCTTATAAGGTGTGGGAAATCAACTAGGAATTGAGAAATAGCCCAAAGCTTGCAACAAGGGGATGTACATCTTCATGCCTGAACCACTCCTCTAGGGAAAAGTGAAGAAGGTAGATGCCAAGCCTGGTGAGAGCTATAGCTGTATAGTAAGACAGCCTGATGGACGACATGACCTTGGACAGAGGGACTCTGCCATACCACTGAGCACTAGACTCTATGACGTCATAGTCTAGCAAGAAGGAGACCTGGGAATAAACACTGTGATGCCTCTCCCCTCTTCTCACAGGACCTCCTACTGGTCATTGGCTCAATTCAATGAGCGTCTAGAAAGCAAGGAAGTCCAATTGCTGCAGATACTTCGTACTTGTAGCCTCTTTGTATTTTAGTGCACAAAGTAAGATGGAGATGCAAGAAGCTGGTTCTTGATGACAAACGGAGGTTAACAAGGATGGAGCAGACAAAGTCCCTAATCTTGGATTTTGCAGTCTCACAGTAAATAGCAAGGCAATAAGCAACCACTCAAGTTAACTGTGTATAGAAGGATCTCTCGAGCTATTCTATAACCAACGTTGATTCCCTAAATATGAACATTTTCAAAGTGGAGTCAAGCATGGTTTGACCTCACGTCTCCTCCAACCTAGATGGAAACAGGCTGAGAAAAATAAAAAGTATTTGCCTAAGATTATGTAGGTAGTTTATTCTTGCATGGGAAATCCCATGGGCAGATAAGCCTGGTGAGCTACAGTCTAAGAGGTTGCAAAGAATTGGACACAACTTAGCGACTAAGCAACGACAACAACATGTGGGTAGTTATTGTGAGAATCAGGTTTGGAACTGGCTTTACTGAATCTCACTTAGCCAGCATCTTATTCACTATGACTTTAAACATAGAGATGGAGACATTTTATTCTTGTTGCCAGAAAAAAAAAAAAAAGCCCCTTGCATCCTAGGTTCAGGTTGATTTGCCATTTATGGTCTATTTCTTCAGGGAGCTTCAATGCCTATCTGCTTTCCAGGCTAGAACACACAGAAAACTTTAAATCTGATGTTTTTTAAAATTGGAATATAATGTTGCTTTACAACATTGTGTTAGTTTCTTCTGTACAACATCGTGAACCAGCTATTTGTATACATACATCTCCTCCCTCTTGAGCCCCCTTTTCACCCCTCTAGGTCATCACAGAGCACCAAGCTGAGCTCCCTGTGCTATTCAGCAACTTCCTACTTTCTATTTTTCACGTGGTAGTGTATATATATTTTCTTAAAATCACTAACACTGACCTAATAGGAACAATGCACTGAGTCCTTTTAAAATGAAACTGCCACGTGACCCAGCAATCCCACTGCTGGGCATACATGCTGAGGAAACCAGAATTGAAAGAGATATGTGTACCCCAATGTTCATCACCGCATTGTTTACAATAGCCAGGACATGGAAGCAACCTAGATGTCCATCAACAGATGAATGGATAAGAAAGCTGTGGTACATATACACAATGGACTATTACTCAGCCATTAAAAAGAATATCTTTGAATCAGTTCTACTCAGGTGGACGAAACTGGGGCCTATTATCCAGAGTGAAGTAAGCCAGAAGGAAAAACAACAATACAGTATACTAACGCATGTATATGGAATTTAGAAAGATGGTAATGATAACCCTGTATGCGAGACAGCAAAAGAGACGCAGATGTATAGAACAGTCTTTTGGACTCTGTGGGAGAGGGCAAGGGTGGGATGATATGGGAGAAAGGCATTGAAACATGTAAATTATCATATGTGAAATCAATTGCCAGCCCAGGTTTGATGCTTGATACAGTGTGCTCAGGGCTGGTGCACTGGGATGACCCAGAGAGAAGGAATTGGGAGGGAGGTGGGAGAGGGGTTCTGGAAGGGGAACACATGTATACCCATGGTGGATTCATGTCAATGTATGGCAAAACCAACACGATAATGTAAAGAAAATAAATTTAATTAATTAATTAATTTAAAAAAATAAAAAATAAAATAAAATACCAAACATGATGGAAATACACCTTTAAAAAGCTTTGGTTCATTGAATTCTTTTTGCGACCCTTTTGACTGTAGCCCACCAGGCTCCTCTGTCCATGGAATTTCCCAGGCAAGAATACTGGAGTAGGTTGCCATTCCCTTCTCCAGGGAACCTTCCTGACCCAGGGATTGAACCTGGGTCTCCTGCGTTGCAGGCAGATTCTTTACCATCTGAGCCACCAGGGAAACCCTTTTTACTATCATTGAATCCTTACAAAGACCCTGTGTTGTGGGTAATATTCCCCCCATTTTACAGATGACAAAGCTGAAGCACTAGGAGATGACGTGGGGCTCTCCATCTCTCATGTTATTAAGCTGAGGGACAGCAGAAGTTGAACCTCTGTAATCAAAATCTTGTGCTATAAACCATTCTATCACCATGGGGGTAAGTGAACTGAAGCTACTGCTGACCTTTCTGGCTGGTGACATATTAGCACTGGGTTGGTGGAGTGGGAACCAATTCATAATTTATCTCAGAAAAAAAAAAAAAAAAGCACTTCGTCCATCTTAACTGATGACAACTAAACCCTTTAGCAGCACTAGGGGGAATGAAGTGGGAAGAAAAATGGCATATCTGTGAATACTACATTATCTTCGAGTCCACTAACTGGATTTTTCTTTTCAGAGATAAAATATTTGCAAGAGTTCTGTCTGGATTGGCAGCATGCCAGGGCCGGTTGCACTTTTCCACCAAACCTTTTGGGTTCATCCAAACCTCCTCATTTCTCAGGAAAGCCTATTGATGTGAAAAAGCTTGACTGTTAGAATTCACATATGAATTGGAAGATTCTGACTTCTCTATGGGCTTCCTTCTGGTCTTCCACTTAGGCAGGAAGTAGGAATACTTAATCTTGGTTACTGTATCGTATTTCAGTACCATTCAGAAGTCCTCCAGGCAACATTCAGAAAGATCAACCCAAGTAGCCAAGAGAAATGTTTCCTGTCACTGATAAAATCAGTTCATTTCAGTCACTCAGTCATGTCCAACTCTTTGTGACCCCATGGACTGCAGCCCACCAGGTTTCCCTGTCCATACCAGTAAAATACAATACACCAACTCCATCCCAGTATTTGAACAAGCAGAGGCCACCAGAAACTGAACCATAAGCTCCATTACATAACTAATTTCCCACTCAAAGGGACTCATCAGAGGAACAGAACAATTTTAGCATTAACGTTTGTAGTTAACCACAGGTGGCTCAGCTGGTAAAGAATCTGCCTGCAATGCCAGAGACCAGAGTTGGATCCCTGGGTCAGGAAGATCCCCAGGAGAAGGGATCCAGTATTCTTGCCTGGAGGACCCCACGGATAGAGGAGCCTGGCAGACTGCAGTCCATGGGGTCGCAAAGGGTCAGACACCACTGAGCGACTCTCACTTCCACTTTCATTGTAGTTAGTAAAGTGTCTGTTTCTATGGCACAGCAGATACTCTGTCTGCAAGATTGTTCCATCACCAGGCTTTAATCAGTTGAGGGAGAAAGGTCTACTTTATTATCAAAGGAGAGTCGAGGAAAAGTGACAGTTCTGCAGATCATTATGAACGATACTCTGTTCAAAGCAACTATTCACTGCCTGCTTTTATAGCCAGCGTGGCTTTCAAGACATGTTTAATTCATAGAGAACATGTCTTGATTAAAGCAGATTTAAATCTAAATAAAAGATACCTAAATGACAAGATAAGTGGTCCGGTTGTCCATTCGTTAGGCATTCTCTAGTCTCAGAAAGCCAGAATAGAAAAATTAACTTGGTTTCAAAGTTCTAACATTTACCCATAATGTAGCTGATTAGAAAAGAAATACTGTGAGAAGGCAACAGAACTCCTAATTAGTCCCTCCTCCACTTGAAAAAATTATGTAATATTTCATGAATAAATAAACTGTATTATGTCACTGCTATATATAAAAGAGATAATCAGCAAGGACCTACTGTATGGCAAGGCAAATCTACTCAATATTCTGTAATGACCTATATGGGAAAAGAATCTAAAAGAGAATGAATATAAGCATATGTATACCTGAACTGCTTTGCTATACAACTGAAATTAACACAACATTGTAAATCAGCTATCCCCCAATAAAAAATAAAAATTAAATTAGAAAATAAAGTATATTATGGATTTTTAAATTACTGAAATAGGTTTAACAGTGTACCAATCAGTTAGCAAAGAGGAAAGGATGTTACCAATATTTCTGAAGTCTTCCTTGTATTCAACCTACATTAAGCCTAAAGATAAGTTATCTCCTGAATTCTGTGGATATCATCTCTTAGCTGCTCTATGAAGTTTTACTGAGTACTATTTATTCAGTGTATCATTTACTCTCCAGGTTTGGGAGCCTTATATAAATAAAATCATACTGTACATATTCTTTTCATATTTGTTCTTGTTTTACTTTGCGCTCAAAGTATTTTGTGAGATTTTTGGGCTTCCCAGGTGACTCGAAGGTAAAGAATCTACCTGCCAGTGCAGGAGTTGTAAGAGACTTGGGTTGGATCCTTGGGTTGGAAAGGTCCCCTGGAGGAGGAAATGGCAGTCCACTCCAGTCTTCTTGCCTGGGAAATCCCATGGACAGAGGAGCCTGGAGGGTTACAGTCCATGGGGTCACAAAGAGTCAGACATGACTGAGTGACTGAGCATGGATGCGCATCTATGTTGTATATAAATATTGTTTTTTTATTTAGCCTCTGCATGGTATTCTCTTATATATATGTGTCAAGTAAGTTTACCTGTTTTCCTGTTGTTGGACTTGTTGGATGTTTTCAGGTGTATGTTGTTTTTTAATGTTCTTCTGGAAACAAAGTTGCTAACTATATTAAAGAGGTTATCTAGGCTATACATTTTTAAACTACAGTTGACCCATGAACAATCCAGGGGCTGGGGGTACTGACCCTCTGTGCAATCGAAAATCAGTGTTTAACTTCCAGTCAGCTCTCCATACCCTCAGTTCTGCAGCATTGAAGGTTCCTACACATCCACAGGTCTGACGAATCCTGGATCATGTAGGAATCTAGTATTGACTATTGAAAATAGGGTCCACCTATAAGTGGACCCATGTGATTCAAAGCCATGTTATTCAAGAGTTGCTAGTATATAAAATAATGACTACTATATTCTCGGCTTCCCAGGTGGCTCAGCTGGTAAAGAATCCACCTGCAATGCAGGAGACCCTGGTTCAATTCCTGGGTCGGGAAGATCTGCTGGAGAAGGGATAACCCACTCCAGAATTCTTGGGCTTCCTTGGTGGCTCAGCTGGTAAAGAATCTGCCTGCAATGTGGGAGACCTGGGTTCGATCCTCCTGCTAATGCAGAAGATGGAAAAGACATGGGTTCAATCTCTGGGTCGGGAAGATCTCCTGGAGGAGGAAATAGCAACCCACTTCAGTGTCCTTGCATGAAAAATTCCGTGGACAGAGGAGCCTAGCAGGCTACAGTCTGTGGGATCACAAAGAGTCAGGAATGACTGAGTAACTGAGCATGCATGCATTCTTTTCTGAATCTTGGGGAATTTTTAATGTGTACTAACTTTCTGTGGGGTTTCTGTGGTGCTGACTGCCTCACCCTGTTTGTGGTTTGCTTTGAGTTTTGTGTGTTGGCTTTGTATTTTGAGGATCAAAAGTTATAAATTTGTACATAGTCAAACATATAAATCTTTTTCTCTGTGGCTTTGTGTCTTGACTAAGAAATTCTACTTTATTCAGATGTTATAAAGACCTTTTTTAGTTTTTACTCTTAAAGTTTAAAAATTGAGTCTGATATTTAAATATTTAATTCTTCTTAAAAATGAAAAGATATCCTCCCTTTCTCTTTCATTCTCTGAGTGTATAAACTGTTCTGCTGACAGAATTTATTAAAGGGCCTCCCTTTTTCAGTTCTATTTCAGAAACAAAGTTCTCTTATCTATATATATATCTATTTCTACAGATTCTTTTCTCTCTCTTCTTTCTTCTGATCCATTGCTCTGTACATCGCCGTGTCACACCTACAATCTTGATTATTATACTTTTTATGAACTCTAATTGGATTTGACAGTTATTCTATCATTTCATTTTTCTAGCTATTTTTCTGGCCATTTTTGATCCCTCATTCTTTCTTATAAATTTTAGATTTTAAGTATTTTTGCAATTACTCTAAAATCAGAGCAGACATACTTAATAAAGTCTAAAGTGTATCTTTCTTTAACTTCCTACTAAATATTACACAAAACTTAGAATTTTTAAACTTGAATCACCATTCTCTCAGTTTATATTACATTAGTATATCTTTATTCAGTACTTTAGTTCAATTGTATTCATATTTTAACTCTTATTTCAGTTTAGTCATTCAGTCATATCCAATTCTTTGCATGCCCATGGACTGAAGCACGCCAGGCCTCCCTGTCCATCACCAGCTCCTGGAGTTTACTCAAACTCATGTCCATTGAGTCAGTGATGCCATCCAACCATCTCATCCTCTGTCATCCTCTTCTCCTCCTACCTTCAATCTTTCCCAGCATCAGGGTCTTTTCCATTGAATCAGTTCTTCACATCAGGTGGCCAAAGTATTGGAGTTTCAGCTTCAGCATCAGTCCTTCCAATGAATATTCAGGGTTGGTTTCCTTTAGGATTGACTGGTTTGATCTCCTTGCTGTCCAAGGGACTCTCAAGAGTCTTCTCCAATACCACAATTCAAAAGCATCACTCCTTTGGCACTCAGCTTTCTTTATGGTTCAACTCTCACATCCATACATGACTACTGAAAGAAAACACAGCTTTGACTAGACAGACCTTTGTCAGCAAAGTAATGTCTCTGCTTTTTAATATGCTGTCTAGGTTGATCATAGCTTTTCTCCCAAAGAGCAAGCATCTTTTAATTTCATGGCTTCAGTCACCATCTGCAGTGATTTTGGAGCCCCCCCAAATAACATCTCTCACTGCTTCCATTGTTTCCCTATCCATTTTCTATGAAGTGATGGGACCAGTTGCCATGATGTTAGTTTTCTGAATGTTGAGTTTTAAGCCAGCTTCTTCTCTCTCCTCTTTCACTTTCCTCAAGAGGCTCTTTAGTTCATCTTCACTTTCTGCCATAAGGGTGGTGTCATCTGCGTATCTGAGGTATTTGTTACTTCTCTGAGCAATCTTGGTTCCAGCTTGTGCTTCCTCCAGCCCAGCATTTCGCATGATGTACTCTGCATATAAGTTAAATAATAAGGGTGACAATATACAGCCTTGACATACTCCTTTCCCAGTTAGGAACCAGTCTGCTGTCCTATGTCCATTTTAACTCTACAAAAGTATATTATTTGATTCATTTTATAGTGACAGTATTGTTCATATGTTTGTTATTATTTTGATGATCATTCTTTCCTGCCTCTCAGACCTTGCTTCTGGGATCAAGGGAACTATGAAGACAGAAAAACCTCACTTTTACCTGCTTTATTTATTCATTCATTTTACAAATATTTATCCAGAACTTACTGGATCAAGTGCTGTACTAGATATTAGAAAGTGAATTAGGAGCAAAAGACCCAATTCCTCTTCAAACTTGTCTTCTGGAAAGACTTGAGTCATATAATCACACGAACAAAACCTTATAAACTGTGATAAGTCTTCTGGTGGAATGATACCTGGGTTATGCGGTATACCTGGTTGGGGGCTCAAAAAAAGGTAGACTGATATGAAATCTTGAAAGACACATCTAAGTTAAGGGAGGAGGAGGGAGTGTACAAAACTTGAGGGATGGGAAGAAAAGTTGGGGTCATTTACAACACAGCAAACAACTTTCCAAGAGAAGAGAGGTAGTGTGACATACCGGGCAAAGTCAAAGCAGGCCCTGTGGGTGGTACCCTTGTGGGAAGTGGAAGGGGCCACACAGAAAGGAAGTGACCATCCTCCATCTAAACTTCAGTCCTTAATCCCCAAACTTCCCTTTCGGGTTCACACAGTTCTCATTTTACTAACAAGGCATCTGACATTCAGAAACCTTAAGCATCTTGCCTGCATTAGCAACTGACCAACCTGAGCTCTGAGTCTCTTCATCCCATTCCCAAAGCCCATTTTCTTTTCTTCTGTCTCTATCATACCCGTCCCCAAGCTGAGGAATTTGGACTTCATGGGGGAGATATCAATGATGGCTGAGCTAAAGAGGAGCCAGATAGAAGGATTTTATGTTCTTTTCTTTAGTTGCTTTTTACTTTTTGTGTTTAAGCAAAATTCAACTGGAAAAGGTGGGCAGCGATCTCCCCATTTCATTTTTTCTTCTGCTAAATGGCTTCTCATGCCTGTTTTCTCCCCAGGTGGTTGTTCCATCATGTCCCTCAACTCATTGACCTTCTCCAGTAAGTCCACCCTGATTATCTGAGATGATGTAATAACACTGTCCTCTCCAATCAGAGCAAATAGGCAACTAGTCCCAGTCCCTCAGCAGTGGGTGTCTCTGGCAGACAGAAACAAAATCAATACACTGGTAAAGCAGCCAATGAAGCAAAATAAATACATTGGTAAAGCAGCCAATGAAATCCACAAAATTATGCAGTGTCCTAAGCTGTGAGGCATCTTAGAAAAGCAGAATTGCCCAAAGACCTGCCATTTATAGTTTTTAGTCACTAATATAAAAGCTATCTTGGAATCAAGTAACCATTCTAGTTTCACATTCTAGTGTTTGCAGATGAACACTGTAAAAATACATCAGTAGGGACTTCTCTGGGAGTCCAGAGGCTAAGACTCCATGCTCTCAATACAAGAGGCTGGGTTCGATCCTTAATCAGGGAAGTAGATCCCTCATGCCAAAACTAAGAGTATGCATGCCACAGCTAAAGATTCTGCAAGCTGCAATGAAGACCCAGCACAGCCAAAATAAAATTTTTTAAAGGAAACTTTAGAAAAATAAGTAAAATGCATCCATGATCATTGTTATTATAAAATTAGTATCATTACCACATAAAATGCAAATGTACAAAAGCTCGAAAAGAAAAAAAAATTGTTTTATCAAGCACAAGTTCTTGTTTATCTTCTGAGTATTATAATCACCCATTGTAAATATATAATTTTGAAGCACAGGTTTTTCTTTTTTCCATTCAACATTATGTAGTATGTACAGGGCTTTCCATGCTGCTCAGTGGTAAAGAACCACCTGTCAATGCAGGAGATGCAGATGTGAGTGTGATCCCTGGGTTGGGAAGATGCCCTGGAGGAGGAAATTGCAACCCACTCCAGTATTCTTGCCCAGAGAATCCCCATGGGCAGAGGAGCTGGCTGGGCTACAGTCCATGGGGTCACAAAGGATCGGACATGACTGAGTGACTGAGCATGCAGGCACTCAGCACATAAATAAATAGGTAATGAACATAATTACATGATATCACACACTTTTCAAAAACATTTCAAATTTCTGCATAATGTGCCATCAAGCTGGCACACAAGATAACATCACCTTCTTCCTAAACTTGGGAATCTAGAGATTTTCCAAGGTTTTGTTCTAATAGGCTTGCACATTAATTTCATGTTATTTTTTTGACCTTTATAATTCAAAAAGTTCATTTCTGCATGGAGTTAGGCATTAAGAAACCACTTCCCTGCCCAATAATTTAGTAGTCATTGACATACTACACAGGGCATTAGCATTCCCATCTTTGAAATGGGAATGACACTGCCCATGATGGCAGAATTGCTGGGTAAATCCCTTCATGCTGGAGGAAACACTCTGTGTAGATGAATGTTAATGCAAAGGAAAGTTATAAAGACTTGATCCCAGGGCTTCCCTGGTAGCTCCAATGCAGGAGACAGGGTTTCATCCCTGACCCAGGAAGATCCCACATGCCTTGGGGCAACTAAGTCTGTGCTCCACAATTACTGAGCCTGTTCTCTAGAGCCAGGGAGCTGCTATTAATGAGTTCACATGGGCTACTGAAGCCCATGGGTCTAGAGACCATGCTCTGCCACAAGCCATTTCAATGAGAAAGCCCATGCGCCACAGCTAGAGAGTAGCCTCCACTTGCTGCAGCTAGAGAAAAGCTCACACAGCAACAAAGACCTAGCACAACCAAAAAATATAAATAAATAAAAACTTTTTTAAAAAAAAGATTTTTATCCCAAAGACAGATAATTCTCATGCTTATGGGGATGTAATAAATATTATAGAAGAAATTTGAAGTTTAAAAAGAAAGCTAATTCTGTCTGAACAGGTACTATATGAATAATAATAAATGATAATTCTAGATTGCCAGATTTAGGGTAATTATTTTAATTATATGTTTCACCACCTGGCTGACAGTCCTGGGCATTTAAATAAGCTTTCAATTAGTATTTTGAGGAAGTGCCAAGGACATTTTTCTCTGAGCGTTCAGTCCCTTGCGCTTCTTTCACAATGATTTCCATTTGTCTCCCCTTTTACTTTGAGGGTTTAGAAGACCTGTACCTCTCGCAGAGTGAGTATAGTGACAGTGAACGTGGGGTGACTCCGGCTCTGTTACCTACAGAGGTGAGAGTCTGACTTCTTGGTGTCTCTGTTTCTTTATGTGTCAAGTAGAATGGAATGCACCCTGCAGGGTGAAAATACCATAGGACAAAGCCTATCACATTCTGGCTCCACGCCTAGCACATAGAAGAAGTTATATACGAATCATCTCTCAGGAACAATGGCAAGAACAATGTCTTGAAGATTGCAGAGATGTTCTTGGATTCACATCTATGTGCATCTTCACACCAACCTTACAAGCTGCCTTCCTTTGACAGAGATGAAAACAAAGCTCTAAGAGGTTGACTCATGCAGTCTGTGTCACTCAGTGTTCTGATTTTAAGTCTCCTTTTTCTTTTTACCTCTTGGACTTCGCTGATAGCTCAGTTGGTAAAGAATGTGCCTGCAATGCAGGGGACTCCAGTTCAGTTCCTGGGTTGGGAAGGTCCTCTGGAGAAAGGATAGGCTATCCACTCCAGTGTTGCTGGGCTTCCCTTGTGGCTCAGCCGGTAAAGAATCTGCCTGCAATGTGGGAGACCTGGGTGTGATCCCTGGGTTGGGAAGAGCACCTGGAGAAGGGAATGGCTACTCACTCTGGTGTTCTGGTCTGGAGAATTCCATGGACAGTATAGTCCATGGGATCGCGAAGAGTTGGACACGACTGAGCGACTTTCATCTTCACTTTTTTTTTTCTCTTACTGAACATTGGGAGTTTCCCAATGTAAACAGTTCCTATTAGAGGTCTTCCTGAGAACATGTCTGGAAAAAGATGATGTAAACAGATCAAAAAGAACTCCTGATAGCTTACATTCATGTGTGCACCATACGAGGTGTTAGTTTATTGAATCGTCTCAAATACCATGTGCTTTAGCCTTCACTCTTCTCATTTGTCACTTACAAAAAGGAATTCACATGCAGAACTATCTGACTCTGTGTGTGCGTGCTAAGTCACTTTAGTCATGTCAGACTCTTTGTGACCCTGTGAGCTGTAGCCCATAAGCCTCCTCTGTCCATGGGATTCTTCAGGTGAGAATAATGGAATGGGTTCAGTTCAGTCAGTCAGTTGTGTCCGACTCTTTGTGACCCCGTGGACTGCAGCACACCAGGCTTCCCTCTCCATCACCAACTCCCGGAGCTTGCTCAACTTCATGTCCATCAAGTGGGTGTTGGCATCCAACCATCTCATCCTCTGTCATCCTGTTCTCTTCCTGCCTTCAGTCTTTCCAATGGGTTGCCATGCCCTATCTCCAGGGGATCTTCATGACCCAGGGATTAAACCCATGTCTTGTATATCTCCTGCATTGTCTGACGGGTTTCTTTATGACTAGCATCACCTGGAATGCCCTATCTGACTCTAAGCCTGTATTTTATTTTGATATGAGTGCTGAAAATAAGTCAAAAGTAAGGATCATGGATAAAGGGTGGATCCCTGAAATCCAAGTATGAATGTGTTTCTTTGCCGCATGATAGGAGCTGTCACTTGTAGGTACTTGGCACAAAGCCATGATCACCTTGTGAGATACAGGTGATGAAGATATCTGAAAGTGGTTGCAAAATATTTCCTGTAAGTCTAGCCCTGAGTTGGAAATGCAAAGCTGAACCTCTTCTCAGACCAGGAAGGGAACGATGGCAACAGTGCATCATTGCCTTTCTCTTGATAGCGAGTGATTTGCAATCTGAAAGTGAAGTTGGACTGGAAAGGGAGAGAGAGATAACAAGGGGAAAAAATATTCAATTTGAAGTTGTCTTCAAGGAAAAATGTCACTCAGAAAATGATTTTATCAGGTTTGAAATGCAAATGCAATAAAATCCCTGACATATTTGGATTGGTAAAATAATATTTTTCAGGATTGGGTGAAGAGAGGATTTTTGTGCTGGGGAAGTTGTGTGTAGTTATGACTGGCTAGAGTTAGAATGTAAAGATCACCGTCTCAGAAAACAGATAGAAGCTCTAACCCTGGGTAGTGCTTGTATAAAAAAAACAAGACATTTAGCTGTAACCAAACATCTTTCTATGGCCATATCCCCCTACTTGTCTATTACAAGGAGATTGTATATATATATATATGTGTATATATATAATATATATATATATGTATATGAAGATCTCAGAGCAATACAGTCTATATTTCTATATATCCCCCTGTAAAAATTCCATAGACAGAGGAGACTGATGGGCTACAGTAGAATACATGGGGTCACAAATAGCTGGACACAAAGGAGCATGAGATGGGGGAATAGAATAGACAATTTGGGGGTTCTGGTCATCCCAGAGTTATCCTTTTCTAATCATTTTCTGCCACTCACAGGTGGGCCTCTGTTATCACATGTGTATGGAAGGATGGATATGTATATGTCACGGGTACATGAAAGGATGACTGTGTATATATCACATGTGTGATATCACATTCCCTTCTCCCATGGAGTTGGCTGCCTTAGGAATAAAACCTCATTCAACAGGACCAGTTGAATTGTCAACCCTTGCTATTTCAAAGAGGGGATCACTTGGGACCAAGGAGCTGTGAAGGTCAATATGGCTTCTCAGAGAGGAAGATAAAACAAGCAGCAGAGACAGAGACCATGAGAAACAGAGTAGAGGTCCCATAGAACCATCCAGAATAGACAGCCAGCCTTAGCTAACAACACCTTTCCAGTGCCAGGCTGGCCTCTCTTGGCACCTGGCTCTGTCCACACTAAGCATCTCCATGGTTTCCTCATCTTTCCCTAATTTGGCTGAGATGGGAAAGGTCTTGACTTGATGCAATGCTACTCCATCTTGTGTTGGATGGTGCCTCAGTGAATTTGAAGGGATAAGTGGAATAATAGCATGGTGATATTTCTTGCCAATATTGAATATAAACTTTTAATTTTTTATTTATTTACACTTTATCTGACTGTGATGGGTCTTCATTGCTGCATGTTGGCCTACTCTAGTTGTGGTGAGCCGGGGCTACTCTCTAGATGTGGTGTACAGGCTTCTCATTGTAGCTTCTCTTGCTGTGGAGTACAGGCTCTACAGTGCAGGCTTCTATAGTTGTAGGCAACTCAGCAGTTGGGGCACACATGGGTTCACTTGCTCTGCAGCATGTGGAATCTTCCCAGACCAGGGATTGAACCCACGTCCCCTCTATTGGCATGTGTGCGTGCCATGTCGCTTAGTTGTATCCGACTCTTTGCAACCCTTTGGACTGTAGCCCACCAGGTGTCTCTGTCTGTGGAATTCTGTAGGCAAGAATATTGGAGTGGGTTGCCATGGCCTCCTCCAGGGGATCTTCCAGACCCAGGAATCGAATCTACATCTTCTGTGTCTCCTGCATTGCAGGTTAATTTTTACCTATAGAGCCATCAGGAAGACAGGTGGATTCTTACCCATTGTCCCACCAGGGAAGTCCTAAACTTTACGTTTTTTATTAATATCCCTGGGTCTCTAGCAGATCCAGATAGCTGCTGCTCTCTGCCTTCTTTCTACTTAACAGTTGTGTTGATGGATTTTAAAAGTAGAGCTCCCTGTGAAAATCCTGCACAGATCCAAGGACAAATAAATACTTTGGTATGGTGGTTCAGCTGGTAAAGAATCTGCTTGCAGTGCAGGAGACTGGGGTTCAGTCCCTGGGTTGGGAAGATCCCCTGGAGAAGGGAATGGCTACCCACTCCAGTATTCTTGCCTGGAGAATTCCATGGGCAGAGGAGCCTGGCAGGCTACCGTCCATGTGGTTGCAAAAAGTCAGACCCGACTGAGCGAGCAGTACTTTCACTTTTTCACATACCTAAACACCAGGGTGAGTAACTATGGAGATCATTAACAAATGAGACCTGTGGGCAACAGGGTCATGACCCAAGATCTATGACTGGCAAGTGCCAGAGTCAGGACTGAAGTCATTTTTTGAATCTGACTTTGAAGCTTGAGTGCTGTGTTAAACAAAATGGCCAAGATACTCTAGATAGATTAAATAGATAGAAAGGGGAAATGGATGGATAGATGAGTGGATGGACATAGAGATAGACAGATAGATAGATGCCTAGCTAGAGAAAATGAATGGATAGATGGCCAGATGAATGGATCGATAGATAAGACAGAGAGAATGGATGGATGGATGGATAGATGGATGGATGAACATAGATATATTAATATTCGTAGATAGATAAATATGATAGAGATAGAGATGCAGGTACAGAAATGTGGGTACAAGGGGAAGCATCCAGAAATTTTCACAGACACTGATTCATGTGGCACTATCAACAGAGCTAGGGATGACAACAAACAAAGCAAAACCAAGGCCCTCAATGTAATAACAGTGAGTTATATTAAGTGAGAAAATGAGAGGAATGAGAGAAATGAGGTACTTAGGGTGCAATGACCCACAAAGCCTGCAAAACGCTGTGGTCTTGGCCACCAGAGATAGCTGAGCTCTGATGCCAGCCTGCTGTGTACTGTTACATAAACTTGGGTGAACAAGTGATCGAATTTCTTTAAGCCCCAATTTCTTCATGAATACAATGAACCTAATAAAATAACAACTCATGAGCTCCTTATGAGAAACGGCTGAGTTAACTTAGAGTAAACGCACATAAACATCTGTTTAGCTCCTTTTTAACGTTCAAAGTACATGGGTGCTGCAAGGCAGACGGGTGGGCGGGGAGGAACCATAAGCTTGTCATCCGCTCACCTGCCTATTGTCATTCCTGAGGAAAATGGGGCCAGAATAATGAAAGAGTGCTTGCTGTAGATTTGAGGATAACTGAAGTAAAGAAACTGGCTCCTTCCCCTAAATTTGCTGATGCTCATGTTCATTCATTCATTTAGCAAATATTCTATTGCATCACTACTATATTCTACACATGGTATTAAGTCCAGTAGGCTCACTGGTGGAAAAGAGAAGCACTAACTTAAAAAAATTTTTATGGAAATATAGTTTCTTTACAATGTTATATTCGTTTCTATAGTACAGAAAAGTGAACCAGATATATGTATACAGTTTGTTGTTTAGTGGCTAACTTGTGTCTGACTTTTTCACGACTGCAAAAGTGAAAGTGTCTATGGACTGTACTCTGCCACGCTCCTCTGTCCATGGCATTTCCCAGGCGAGAATACTGGAGTGAGTTGCCATGCCCTCTTCCAGGGGATCTTCCCGACCCAGGAATCAAACACAGTCTCCTGCATTGAAGGCAGATTCTTTACCACTGAGCCATCTGGGAAGCCGTACGTATACATATGTCTCCTCTATTTTGAATTTCTTTCACCACGGAGCACTGAGTAGATTACAAGCTTCATGAGCACAAGAATGGTGCTTATATCGCAGATAAGGAAACTTATAATTTACTAGAATAGAGGAGACTCACTGTGACTTAGTAAATACACAAGTGATGAATGTTCTGAAAAGTGACGGACACAGTGTGACATCTTTTCCAGGGAGATGCAAAAAGTCTGCAGAGTCAGGAAATATTTCTGGAAGCAGGCAATTTTTTTTAATCCAAGCCCTGAATAATGAATTCATTCAACTCAGTGGTAAGGCATGGGGAGAGAGGAAAAGGCCAGATCATTGGAGGAATAAGAATGAGTTTGGCACATCTAGGGGGCCCTCAAAGAGAAGCCAAGTTATCATTTTGCTAATTGAGTACATCTTTTAAAGCAGCTACTGAATATCATAATTTCATGGAAGAAAGAACATTTGAACACGAGGAAAATAAGGCAACAACGTTAGATTAATGTCAGCCCTTTGAACTGAATAAATTTAGAGTTGTAAAATATCCACTTCATTTTGTGTGTTTTTACTTAAAACTGTGTCTGTGACCATTGTAGGTTTCCAGGAGTGGTATGGTGCATGCTCAGTTGTGTCTGACTCTTTTGCAGCCCCTTGGACTGTAGCCCGCCAGGCTTTGTACATGGATTTTTTCAGGCAAAACACTTGAGTGGGTTGCCATTTCCTCCTCCAGGGGCTCTTCCTGACCCAGGGATTGAACTTGCATCTTCTGCATTGCAGTCACAAATTCTGTATTACTGAGCCACCAGGGAAGCTCTCCAAGAGAGGTAGAGAAGGGGCCAAATCATTCTTACTAAACAGAGGTGTTGGTTCCAAATGGATTTTTCTACCTGTGAGATGACCTAGAAAATGGATAAACAGCAAAGACTTTCATTCACTCATTCATTCAACAATATTTCTTGAGATATGGATATATATAAATATATACATACATACATATATATATACCACACCATTTGCCTGGCTCTGTCTTCTCTCTCTCTCTCTCTCTCTCTCTCTCTATATATATATATATATATATATATATATATACATATATATAGTAGTAAAGAAAGCCAAATTTTACATACTGCCTTCCTTCAAAGATGTTTTACTACCTCTCCTCTCAGGGATACAAATACATTTTTTGTATATATAATTCATATTTTATATACTTTGGCTAATCATCAAAATATAAATAGTTGTAGAATATTATAATGGAGAAGGAAATAGTAACCCACTGCAATATTCTTGCCTAAGAAATCCCATGGACAGAGAAACTTGATGGGCTACAGTCCGTGGGGTCACAAAAGTGTCTAACACAACTTAACAACTAAATAACAACAGTGTTATAAACTTAGACAAATAGCACATATTATGCATATCATTTTGACATTGACTTGGTTCTCTCAAGATCCTACTTAGGGATCCATCCAGGCTCATACAAGGAGATCTAGTTCTTTGATTTCATCTTCTAGTCACCATTCTCTTTTATGAATATGCCACTATATATTTATCTATTTCCCTCCTTGTGGGCATATGGATTGTTCTTTTCTAAGGGTTGAGGATATAAACATAGGAAAAAAGGGGGAAAGTAAAGTTCAGTCATTTAAACACCTGTTTTATATTATTCTGGGACTGTAGGCAGAAGGAAAGATGTAATACATTTCCAGTCTAGTGGGAGAGACAGGGAGGTACACAATCACTGAATTTCCATTTTAGGGAGATTTATCTTGCAATATGTAGGGCATATGAGCAGAAGGAGTCATTGGAGACAAAGAAACTCAGTAGGAAGATCTGTGATGAATGGCAGGGATCCGACTGGGGCTGGAGAAGTCCAAATGAAAGCAGTGGTGATGAACAGTAGGAGATAACATGGACATGAGACCAACAAGGCTGATACAGGGAGGGTTTGTCTTTGCCCAAAGCCTCTGCTTGCCCACCAAGCTACAGCTGTGCTGTCTGGGGAGATAAGGGTCACTTTATGGAGAGACCCAATGACTGGGATAAAATAGTGTAGTTCTCGGGGTTTCCCAGATGGTACACTGATAAAAAGACACTAAGTCATGTCCAGTTCTTTACGACCCCGTGGACTGCAGCACACCAAGCTTCCCTGTCCTTCACCATCTCCTGGAGCTTGCTCAGACTCATGTCTATTGAGTTGATGATGCCATCCAGTCATCCCATCCTCTGTTGCCCCCTTCTCCTCTTGCCTTCAATCTTTCCCAGCATCAGGGTCTTTTCTAGTGAGTCGTCTCTTCTCATCAGATGGCCACAGTTTTGGAGCTTCAGCTTCAGCATCAGTCCTTCTAGTGAATATTCAGGGTTCGTTTCCTTTAGGATTGACTGGTTGGATCTCCTTGCAGTCCAAGGGACTCTCAAGAGTCTTCTCCAGCACCACAGATTGAAAGCACCAATTCTTTAGCGTTCAGCCTTCTTTATGGTCCAACTCTCATATCCATACATGACAACTGGAATAACCATAACTTTGACTATATGGACCTTTTTCAGCAAAGTGATGTCTCTGCATTTTAATATGCTTTCTAGATTTGTCACCACTTTTCTTCTGAGGAGCAAGCATCTTTTAATTTCCTGGCTGCAGTCACGATATGCAGGGATTTTGGAGACCAAGAAAATAAAATCTACCACTGTTTCCATTTTTTTCCGTGTCTGTTTGCCATGAAGTGATGGGACTGGATGCCATGATCTTAATTTTTTGAATGTTGAGTTTTAAGCTGGCTTTTTCACCCTCTTCTTTCACCTGCACCAAGAGGCTCTTTAGTTCCTCTTCGCTCTCTGCCATTAGGGCTCAACGTGATGATTCCTGCATGTTGAGCACAGACCTCAGTTTAAATCCCCCTCACAGCAATCCCCTAAGGCAGGTAGTGTGATTGCTATCATGCCCATTTTCTGGAGGGGTAAAGTGAGGCAGAGAGTGCTTAGATTCACGCACCCAGTAAGCAGCAGAGTGAACAAGGAAGTGAGCCCTGTCAGCATGGCTCAAGGACCACATTCTCAATTCCTGTTCTAAATCAGAGCTCACTGCCATGGCACAGGGTTCAGCACAGATGCAGACAGAGGCTGTATCCCAACTCAGAATTCAGTAAGGTTTTCTGGGTGGAAGTGTCCAGGAAGAAGATCCTGAGAGTGAGAAAATGGGGCTGGCGGGGAGGGAGGAGGTCTTAGTGCCTGTGCCATGGAGGATAGTCAAGAGGAGGATGCTAAGAAAGGGAGGGAGCACCAAGAGACGGCATCCAGAGGTCACTGCTGGGCTGGGCTGCACCTGATGCTCCTCTGGTCCACGTCCTCAGTTTCCACCTCCATACGGTAACTCCAGTCCTGTTCGTTTCTCTCACTTCTCGCTCTGCATACCCAGCTGGTTTTTGTACTTTTGTCATCTGGAAAATTGCCAGGCAACCCTGTTTAGAGCAGGCACTGTATAATGTATGAATGTCATATTCCTCCCTTCCTTCTTCACATATTGGTTGAACAGCTACTATTTACAAGACCGTGTTTTTTTTAATTGGAAGATAATTGCTTTACAATGTTGTATTAATTTCCACTGTACAATGATGTGAATCAGCTATATGTACCCATATATCCCCTCCCTGTGGAACCTCTATCCTGACCCCCATCCCACCCGTCTAGGTCATCACAGAGCGCTGAGCTAGGCTCCCTGTGCTATATAGCAGCTTTGCAGGAGCTGTATGTTTTACACATGGTGGTGTATAGATGTCAATCCTACTCTCCCAGTTCATCCCACCTCCCCTTCCCCCAACCTGGGTACACAGGTCTGTTCTCTGCATCTGTATGCCGTTCATGCCCTGCAAATATGTTCATCTGTACCATTTTTCTGGATTCCATACATATACATGAATATGTGATTTTTTTTTCTCTTTCTGACTTCCTTCAATCTGTATGACAGATTCTACATCCATCCACATCTCTACAAATGACCCAACATCATTCCTTTTTATAGCTGAGTGATATTCCATTGTCTGTACATACCACATCTTTACCCATGCATCTGTTGAATGTTTAGGTCGCTTCCATGTCCCGGCTATTGTGGACAGTGCTGCAATGAACATAATTGTTACAACCACTATGGAGAACATTATGGAGGTTCCCTAAAAAACTAAAAGTAGAACTACCATATGACCCAGCAGTCCCATTACTGGGCATATCCCCTGAGAAAATCATAATTCAGAAGACCATGTTTTTGGAACTTCCCTGGTGGTCCAATGGCCAAGACTCCACACTCTCAATGCAAGGGGTCCAGGTTTGATCCCTGATCAGGGAACTAGATCTCACATGCCTCAAGTAATACCTGGCGCAGCCAAATAAATAAATAAGTTTTTATTTTTTAAAAAAGAAAAATCATGAGTTTTTTAGGCTAGAGCAGGGATGAAGGGACAGCTTTGTTAGTTACAAACATGGATCACCTATGGATTTCCTCCTCACAGAGCCTGTAGTCCAGTATGAAAAAAAAAAAAAAAAGCAACAGTTATCCAGAAGCATTTTTTTTTTCCATCAGAGAAGGCTTGAGAAATTGCTCTGTGATATCAAGAGGTTTGGAGAAGGAAATGGCAACCCACTGCAGCATTCTTGCCTGGAGAGTCCCATGGACAGAGGAGCCTGGCAGGCCACAGCCCATGGGGTCGCAAAGAGTTGGACACAACTGAGCACCTAAACACCAGCAGCAGTATACATGACTGGGTGACTAACATACAGCTCATCAAGAGGGTGGGGGTAAGGGGGATTTCTCCTTTTCACACCATGTTCAAATTGGAAGAAAGCTCAGAAAGTTGTGTCTTTGGGTTCCTATCCTTGTGTTCCAGGATGCTGTGGACTTCCCAGAGTTTCTGAATAGATCCCTAGTCTTGTCTGAAAAATTAGTAGATCTGAAATCATATGAAACATAATTAAATATAATTACTATCACTATGACTAATAATCTATAAGTGAATAATAATAGCTAAGTCAGACATAACATTTACTATTCCCTAGAGATTTACCTCTGTGCTTTCCAAATAAAAAATTACTTGTTCTTTACAAACATCTTATGGGAAAGGTACTGTTACCATCCTCCTTCATGGATGAGGGGATGGAGACAGAGATTATGTAGTTGGTCCAAAGTCACATAGCTGGAAAAGGGCAGGCATGAGATTTTCACCCAAACAGTATGACTCTAGAGAATTGACTTTGAACCACTGTGAAATGTTTTCTCTTACTTATAAGCAAATAAAACTACTTAAAAGATAGAAGCTAGACTTTCTTTTCTCCCTGACTATATTTTTAACATTGTCTGAGCACCAGCAAAATGTTTCGGCCTTTAAAAGAAAAGCTCTCACATCCCCAAACTTGACTTCTACAGATTTATATCAATCTCATTTTATAGATGAAGAGATTTAGAAAGGAAATGACTCTGCCAGGATCACAAATAAGATGAGAGGAGAACATGGATTAGCACCCAAACAACACCCAGGAAAGTGTTGTTAAGTGTAGGCTTTGACACAGAAACAGCTAGATAGAAATCCCAGCTCATTCATTAACTAGTCATGTAGGCTGGAGCGTGGGGCTTATTTTACCTCAGTCTCCACTTCCCCATCTGCAAGATGGGAAAGCCATTCTATTGAACTTACAAGGTTGTCATAAGGATCATCTGAGACAATGTGTAGATGTGATAAGCATCATGTCCATGCACTGCAGCACCTGTGTTGTTACAGGTACTCTTGTGGCTGTAATTATACCATTTAAATTCACCCTCAACTTAATCTCCTCAACTTAAATCCAGTGGTGTCTCCAAGGTATCACAAAATACTATAGGCAAAATCCCCTGCTTATGTGGGAAATAGGTCCCCACCCGCTCCAGTCTTTACTAATAGCAACACCTACTATCACCAAATAAATTGGGCTCCATGACTTCTAATCACTGTGTTTGAAGAGACCCAACTCAGTGAATGAAGATACAGTTTCTTGTTCAGTTGACAGTCAAGGACTCATGTATTCAAAGATCAAGTCCTTCAAAAGACTCCACCATTCTCACTGATTTATCATGTTTCCTTCTTTGTTTTTCTGATCGCCAGTAGAAATCATCTAAAGTTAAATGCCAAAGCACAGGTTCTAGGATGAGAATGTAGAGGTCAGCGAAAGACCTTCATGATCATGTGCCAAGGTGCAAACATTTTTAAAGGTGGAAGAGAGGTGATGGGTGTGGTTGCTCAGTCACTCAGTCCTGTATGACTTTGCGACCCCATGGACTAACCCCCCAGACTTCTCTGTCCATTGGATTCTCCAGGCAAGAGTAGTGAAATGGGTTACCATGCCCTCCTCCAGGGGATCTTCCCAACACAGAATCTTCTCGACCCACCTGCATTAGCAGGTGGGTTCTTTACCACTGAGCCTCTGGGAAGCCCAGAAGAGGTGGCAGGGACCATGAACGAACACAAAATTGTGTCATGGCTGAGAGAGGATTAATCTCAGAGCTTCACATCCTTGTGTGAAGAAGACCTAGTTTGGCTTTCTAATGACACCCTCCTGGTCCATAACAGGCCCATCATTCTTCAGAAGATGATAAAAGCATATCCAGCATATCCAAGCTCATGTTCAAGCCTCAGAACCCACCGTGGAATTTTACTCATCTGCTCATCTTTGGGCAAAGTGGTTCAATATTCCCCTTGGATTTTTGATTCTTTAAAACAATTTCCTTCCCGCTTCAGTACTTGTCGCATTTTCTCCTTGGCTTCTTTGTGTCATTTTCTGCTGCTTTCTTCCTTTCTCAGGCTTATGAAGAAATCCATCCTGCTAGAGAAAACTACCAATAAAAATTACCTCTCTGGATGCTGTGATGAACCAAGAACAGTGTTCTTCCTTATTTGTGTTTCTTCCAGGTTGACATCACATGCTTTTTCACCTTCCCTTACCACTAGTATTTCAGATTTCGGGAAGTGATTTTCAAATGCTAAATGATTAAATCTTCCTATAAAGAGGAGATTCTGGGAGAAATGGTCAGTACAATATTTTTTCTGATATCCCTATCACATGAGTGAGTCAGACCCATAGTTCTTCACAAGCCATGTGGGCAGGACTTTAGGGTTTTACTGAGCCTTTTATGAACAAGGAACAGTGTGAACATAAGTCTGTGATAGGCAAATAGACTTGTTTTACCCAAAGGCACTTGTCTTTCTTCTGGTTAGAGAATAATTTTTTTCCTTTGCAAAATTTCCTGCCTTGGCCCACCTGTCTTCTTAACCAATGAAATGGCCATGTGACCAAATTAATCAGAGCATCTTATCCTCTTGGACACAACCATTGAGGCAGAAGCCTGCATGAGACCTAAGAAAAACGAATCAGGGATGGCTACAGTCACAAGGAAAGAGATACTTTCACTTCAAACACAGCTAGGTCTATGCAAGACCATGGGCTGTCCAAGTAAAACAGTCGTAAAGAATCCTCCCGCCAATGCAGGAGATGCAAGAGATGCAGGTCTAATCTCTGGGTCTGGAAGATCCCCTGGAGGAGGAAATGGCAACTCACTGCAGTTTTCTTGCCTGGAGAATCGGATGGACAGAGGAGCCTGGTGGGCTACAGTTCTTGGGGTCACAAAGAGTCAGATACGACAGAGCTACTGAGCACATACACAAACACTATGCAAGTCTAGCACTTTGCACTCACCTGGAGAGAGTCTAGTTGAGAACTAAACCAACAAAGAGGAAAACAGATCTAAGAGATGGCAGAGAAAGAGAGAGAGAGAGATGACATCATTTGGGCCCTTGGAATAAGTTACAGTTGAATGTGCAACCATCTGAATCACACAAAAATATTTCAGTTGCGTGAATCAATAAAATACCACATTCCCACTCCCCCTCCCATTTTCTGATGCTTAGTCTAATCTTAGTTTCTCTCTGTCCCCTACAACTAAACCATTTAATGTCATCCCTTTCAAAAGATTTTATCCCCAACAGAATTTGTAGAACATCTGTGTTCATCTGTGGTCATGGGCCTCCCCCAGTTTCACTGCAAGGCTGGAGAGAGGCTGATGCTGCCTCTGCTCTCAAATAACAAAGACTAAAGACTGAAGTTTGAAAACAGAGAGGAGGTCACTGGGCAGAGCTTAACCCCCCTCTGTTCTTGACTTAGTAGGTATTATTGTGGGTGTCTGTACCTACAGGCCTCCATCCCCCTCCAGGTCAACTTTCATTTGTAAATAAATTGTGATTGTGGGAATAGTACTCAGACAGTATTATTTTAAAGCGTGGCTCTTTCATATAAGAGTTGCGTGACATTGAAAGGCAAATATCATATGATATCCCTTAATATGTGGAATCTAAAATAATAATACAAATGAACTTCTTTAAAAAACAGAAATAGACAGAAAACAAATTTGTGGTTAATAAAGGAGAAGGAGGGAGTGGAGGGAAGGCAGAGAGAGAAGCTAGGAGTTTGGGATAAACAGATACACACCACTGTACACAGAGTAGACAAATAACAAGGACCTACTGTATAGCACAGGAAACTATAGTCAATATCTTGTAATAACCTAAAATGGAAAAGAATATGAAAAGAATAGGTATATGTATAACTGAGTCAATTTGCTGTACACCTGAAACTAACAGACACTGTAAATTAACTATACTTCTGTTTCAAAAAGTGGTTAGGAAAAAAAGGAGTCGAGTGACATTGAAGCAAAGAAGGCCATGTTTCAGATTCCTCATCTATAGACATAAAGATGAAAAGAGTAACTATCTCATGAAGAATGAAAGAATTCATGTAAAGTATTTAGCATGATGGCTGGCATATTGTAAATCTCAGTACATGTAAGTTAATGTTATTACTTTATTGAGACTTGGGGGGATCATAAATAGTCAAGACTTCACAGATGTTGCATATATAAGCCCAGCCATTGTGTGTGTGTGTGTGTTTGTGTGTGTGTGTGTGTGTAACAGAGAGAGAGAGGAGCTGGCAGCCACGTCTAGGGTCTTCACAATACACAGATTGAACACTAAGTCTCACCTTTGACACGATCACTGAGGGATCCTTGATTGATCAGACCTTTCTGTCTCTCTCTCTCTTTTTCTTTTCCTCTTTCTTTTTTGCCTCCTTTCACTCGACAGTTTATTGAACACATGCAGGAGCAAGCATTTTACTGAGTGGTATATAAAATAAACAAAATCATACACTGATCTTTTCCTCTTGGACTTTAATAAGACTTCTCGGATAATTTGCCCTGGATTCACCACCATATGAAATTCCCTTTGTCACAGGGCATATAGACCAAGCTCTTCTCAAGTGCTTATCTTTCCCCTTCCAGCATTTTCTAGCAAAAAAGAAAAAAAAAAAACAAGTAGCAAATAGTGTCTAAACAAGTTGAGTGTGGACAACGATGCATGTATTTTCTGAGCTTTGGCCATTGGAATTGCAGCAGGCAATCAGGAGCTGCCTCTGGGAGCAGACCTAACACTTGGTTTAACGGGGAAAAATAAACTAGATGCAGCCAAAAAGGCATCGCTTCCTCTGCCCCAGATCTCACGTACAAGCCAGATTGGCTGTGCCTGGTTCTCTCGGTGACAAGCGTGAATTATAAACCCGGGGCTGCGTATGCTCCTCATCCCTCCCTCTCTCTCTGCCGCCCTGCTCTCCCAGGTGCCCGTGATGGAGACGTGATTGCAGTTGCACAGAAGGAAATATTTTAAGACCTGCCAAAACCCTTGGCTCAGAACTCGCCTTCCCGAGCAACCTGTCTGAACACGGTGACTGCGGTGAATTATTGAGACCTTAGAAGGTTCACCCAGAGGAGCAGAGCGCAAGGAGGGTGGGGCCGGAGGCTGCAGCTAGAATCGGATGCCCTTCCGTGCTCCAGACAGCAGCCGGGCGGCAGATTTAGCATCTCCTCCGCGAGCTGTCTCCTGGGCCTGCACGCGAGGGGTCAAAGGGCGTTGGGCAGTGGGCAGCTGAGAATTTGGGGCTCCACATTTATTTTCGATCATGAGAGGCTGGACATTAGTAGATGACTGTCCAGATACACCTGGCATCAAGGCTGAGAGGAGCAGAGTTTTAGAATTAAAACTTGTGAGGTCTGCAGATATAGAGAACAGACTGTGGTTGCTGAGCGGGTGGAGAGTGGCGGCGGGGGAAGGACTGGGAGTTTGGGATTAGCAGTTGCAAACTATTATATATAGGATGCATAAGCAACAAGGTCCTACTGTACAGAGCAGAGAACTATATTCAATATCCTGTAATAAACCACAGTGGAAAAGAATATGAAAAATATATATATAGTGGTACTAGTGGTAAAGAACCCACCTGCCAATGAAAGTTGGATGTAAGAGACACCAGTTCGATTCCTGGATCAGGAAGATCCCGTGGAGAACGGGATGGCAACCCACGCCTTGCGTGGAGAATCCCAACGACAGAGAAGCCTGGCAGGCTACAGTCCAGAGTTTGACACTAGCTACAGAGTTTGAAATGACTGAAGAGACTTAACACAGCACTAGTGGTAAATAACCCGCCTGCCAATGCAGGAGACAAAAGAGATCCAGGTTCAATCTCCTGGGTTGGGAAGATCTCTTGCAGGAGAGCATAGCAGCTCACTTCAGTGTTGTTGCCTGGAGAATTCTATGGACAGAATAACCTGGGGGGTTATAGTCCATTGCACCGCAAAGAGATGGATTTGACTGAAGTGACTTAGTGCACACGTGCACGCACACACACACACACACACACACACACACACACACAAGTATATATATGTGTGTGTGTGTGCATGCTGTCAGATATATATACATATATATGTATATGTATGTATAACTGAGTTATGTTGCTGTACAGCAGAAATTAAGACAATTATATTTCAGTACTATTTTTTAAAAATAAAAAAAAATGTGAAGGCAGCTTCAAATAACACATACAGATACTCCTTCCTTCCCACATGAAAAAAAAAAATCACAATGGCTACTCCAGTTCCAAGCACTTTCCAAATGTGCATGCAGTCAGTCCTCACAACAATTCCACAGGGTAGGTGCTATTTTTTATCCCCGGACATACTTGGGGAGACTGAGGCAAAGATAAAGAAATTTGCATAAAGAATGTTTGGGATATTTGGAAAGAGTAGAGCCAGGATTCAAACACAGGCAGGCAGTTTCCAGGCGTGCACTCTTCATATTAGCTACATAGACTCTGGCTGATCATGACCCTGAAGATGAAGAAGCAGATGCTGATGACGGTAACTGCCTGAGACTGGTAATCTGTCTGTGCATTTCCTTCACTTCTACAATACCACCAGCTTATGGTTTTATCCCCGTTTCACAGTTGAGCACAATGAGAATAAGTGATGCAGAATGGTTTTCACAAGGTCACAGTAAGAAAAAGCAACCACCCAAAAATCAGAAAGTGCCAGTCACTCAGTCGTGTCCAACTCTTTGAAGCCCCATGGACTGTAGCCCACCAGGCTCCTCTGTCCATGGGATTTTCCAGGCAAGAATACTAGAGTGGGTAGCCATTCCCTTTTCCAGGGCATCTTCCCGACCCAGGGGTTGAACCTGGGTCTCCCACATTGCAGGCAGATTCTTTACTGTCTGAGCCACCAGGGAAAGCCCCACCGCCAAAAAATCAGAACCAGAACTCAAATTGAAGTCTGTTCCACCCTAGGGTCCATGCTTTCTGAAATGCATTGAGTGCTCTGTGACTTTGAGCCAGAAAGGTCTAAGACCTTCACAAATCCTCAGGTTCCCCAGTGCAACCGGCACAGCAGTCAAGATTCCTTATGAATGCAATAAAGCATGGCTGAAGGAAAGCCAATTGCTCCTGTAGATAAAGAATGAGTCTGTAAATACAAAGCTGACTTTCCACACGAAGCTCATTCCTAAGAATCTCCACCTTCCTATTATTAAATCTCTGCAATTTCTCATCCTTTGTATCCCCAGCATGAGCAGTGGACCTTCCTGGTGGCGGGAGGGCGTTTCTTTCACAAGGTATCGAGTTGGGGTCACTTCCTAAGAGCTCTGAGTATGTGATGACAAAGTGTGAACAGCAGTGATGTGTGTAGGGGATGCTTAGCCTGGCTTGCTAAGTCAGGCACTCACTCTGCAATCTGTGTTCATAAAAGATAGATTATGACAAGGCATGTGCCTTTGAGCTTGCCTGCATGTAAATAGTGCATGCATGCATGCCAAGTTGCTTCAGTCGTGTCCAACTCTGTGTGACCCCATTGACTGTAGCCCGCCAGGATCCTCTGTCCATGGGAATTCTCCAGACAAGAATACTAGAGTGGGTTGCCATGCCCTCCTGCAAGGGATCTTCTTGATCCAGGGATCAAACCCACATCTCTTACGTCTCCTGCATTGGCAAGCAAGTTTTTTTTTTTTTTAACCACTAGTGCCACCTGGGAAAACCCTATGTGAATAGTGTGGTCAGTCACTCAGTCATGTCTGATTCTTTGTGACCTCATGAACTGTAGCCTGCCAGGCTCCTCTGTCCATGGAATTTCCCAGACAAGAATACTGGAGTGAGTTGTCGTTTGCTTCTCTAGTGCCACCTGGGAAGCCCCTATGTAAATAGAGCAATCATCAATTTGGATCTGTGCCCGATGGTGACATTAGCTCTTGTTTAATGCAAAACTAGAGCCGGTTCCCCATTCTAATGCCTGTTATCTACCTATCCAAGGCTGGTAGAACAAATCACAGAACAACCATGCAGTGGAATATTATACAGCACTTAAAAGGAATGTGCAATATCACCATGGATTGCAATGGAGTCTTTGTTACGATATATTCCAAAATTAAAAACCTAAAATATACACGTCTTTCTTTATTGCATGCTGCTTTCATTAGGAAAAGGGAAGTATGAGTATATAGTAGCTTTTTTTTTCTTTTTGGCTGAGCTGTGTGGCTTGCAGAATCTTAGTTCCCTGATCAGATATTGAATCCAAGCCCCAGAAGTGAAAGTGCCAAGTCCTAACCACTGGACCACTGAACCACCAGAAAATTCCTAAGTATGTAGTAGCTTACATTAAAAACAATGAGAGGATTCTTAGGAGATATGGGAGTTGTGAGTACTATTTCTAGCAGCTCTTTTCTAAGTTTGAAATTGTTTCCAAATAAAAATTTTAACAATTGAAAGAAAAACTCCCCAAACAAAAGTAAAAGGGCTTTAAAAAATCTAAAATAGAAAAAGAAGAAAAGAGGGAGAAAACAGTGTGAGTGGGACAGAATCTTGACTTCTTGGATAATAAATTCTATAGATCTAGCTGTGACACCATGTAAATATTTTCCATAATCACCAAAAAATGTATTATATATATATATATAGTTTTTTTAATTTATATTTTTAAAAACAATTTCTAAAACATAACAAATGAGCCTGATTGTTCATCAAGCTGATGGCATACACATAGAGAGGGCAAGTATATGATGATTTTAAAATAAAAGATTTCACACTATACCGCTAGTGAAATATACTCTATCATCTAAAATAAATGGTGGAAGCTGTTTTAAGAAAGTGTATCAATGGTGATAGTGTTGCTACTGGGATTCCCTGGTGGATCAGCGGTAAAGCATCTGCCTGCCACTGTAGGAGAAAATGTGTGTTTGATTCCTGGGTGAGGAAGATTCTTTAGAGAAGGAAATGGCAACCACCCCAGTATTCTTGCCTGGGAAATGCCAGGGACAGAAGACTGGCAGGTTACAGTCTATGGGGTTGCAAACAATTGGACACAACTTAGCTACAAAACAACAACCCTCTGTATTGCTTTTCTTACTCTGGGTCTGCTGTATGTGTGGTATGGAAGAAAGCCAATGAGAAGTTACAGCAGTGTCTTTGGGAACCAGGGTTTCTAGCTTGGAAGAAAGGAAATAAAGATTAGTAAAGTTAGTCCTGGATTCAATTAATAGATATATTTTTCCACAGGAAAAATTATGGTCTAAATATCCAACCACAAGCTTGTTTCCATCATGGTCCAGGACTTCTGACCCTGGGCAGAGGGCGTATTCAGAAACAGATTGTTCTTCAAGGTATAGTCTCAAACTAATACATGAAAAAATGTCTCTGGAAAAAGAAATACTTGGTTTTGTGGTTCATGGTCCTATTAGAATCCATCATTGTAACTATATACACATGGGTGGGGTGGGAAGGTATTTTCCAAACTTTTTTCTTTGCAAGCATGTCAACCATCAATCCTGGAGTTTTGTGGGTGATGGAAGAACCCACTTTGATGGCTAATTCTCATCCTTTGAACTCCATCTTCCAGTTAAAAAATCATTATTAAATTTAAAAGTATAAAGCAATTATATTGAAAAAGAGATGACATGTCCAAAGGCAAAAAAGCTGTGAAAGGACATCCATTAATCCTGAATAATTAAGTCAAATCTTGGTTACTTTTCTGAATTGATCAGACCTTAAATATCTGGGCAAAAGTTACTGTAGAGCTTTGGCATCGGGTAGACATGAGCTAATACCCAACATGTAAGTACGACTTCAAGCCAGTTGCCCAATAGACCAGAACATGAACTTCTGTAGTAGTAAAATGTAGATATTTGTACCTTTCTCTTAGAGTTTTTAGGAAGAGTAAGCAAAATAATAAGGTAACATCCAGAGTCTGACACAGATAAAGTGAAACTGAAAAGTGTTCGTCATTCAGTCGTGTCCGACTCTTTGCTACCTCATGAAAGGTAGCCTGTCAGGCCCCTCTGTCCATGGGATTTCCCAGGCAAGAATACCAGAGTGGGTACCCATTTCCTTCTCCAGGGGACATTCCTGACCCAGGGATGGAACCCGGTCTCCGCCGTTGCAGGCAGATTCTTTATCATTTGAGCCACTAGGGAAAGCCTGACATAGATATAGTAGGTATTCAACGAGCTGTCACCTGGCTAGGGCTCAGAATCTAGGGCCAGCTGACATACTATTGGTGCCCAGGACCTTTGCAACTCAGCTAATTACCTTTAATACTTTCTCAAATACCTCAGGTTTGCTGGGCAAATCACAAGTCCTTGAGGAAAAACAAAGTAAATGTTGGAAAGTAACTTCACTTTGAGCTGTGATTGTCATTAGCGGTATTTGCCAAATATTCCCTTCCTTTGAACATAAGGTAAAATTTAATTCCTTGAGCATGACGCCATCGACTAGAACTAAGTGATTAGTTCTGTCCATTGACTTGTCAGCGAGAGTGACATTTGTGAGTGTCACATCCACACTGAAGGTTTTAACTGCCAGTGCAAAACTCTCCAAAGCTCTCTCATAACACAACCACCAGAGATGTTTCAGATGACACTTGTTCCGTCAGCCCAAATTCCTACCTCACTAGAATTAGCTAAGTTCTTCTGCTGAGTTGTGCTGAATATATAATGAGAGCAAGAAATAAAACTTGTTTCTCTTTTTAAGCTACTGAGAGATGGTTGTTACTATAGCATAATTCAACCCATCCTAACTGATCTATAAAATCAGTCTGATCTTAGTGAATTGATTTTCTATAATTCAGTTAAATTAAGCTCATTTTTTGCCTTATGGGACTTTTTAAATTTACCCTCAAAACTTTTCCAGTAATCATCTTATGTATAAATTTGACTGTCTTTTTCCAGATTGCTTTATATCATGGCATAGATTAGTAGATAACAGAAATGCAGTCAAATATCTCTCTCCTCAGCGGGATACCCTCATCACCTACTATTCTTCTTAAACATGGTCACTCTGGGCTTCTTTCAGTTCCTCTGACAAACCAAGCTCATCCTCTAAGCCGTCATACTTGCTACTCCCTCTAGACACCCTGAAGCATGTTGTCTTCAAGTTTTGAACTAGGTGGCTTCTTCTCTTATTCAACCTCTGCTCCTAGTTCACTTCCTCAGAGAGAGCGGAACGGTCTGTCATTTCATTCTGTTTTATGCCCTTCATAAAACTAAGTACTGACTGCATTTGTATTGTTTGCATATATGTTTGCTTGCTAATTATCTGTATTCCCTTCTGAACACAAGATAGCTTTTTTGCCTATTTCATTCACTGCTAGAAAAAGATAATTCCCTTAGGACATGGATGACAGACAGAAGATGCACAATAAATATTATTTAATAAAGATGAGTCAGTATCCCCTCCACCTTTGATAGAAGACATTGGGCATGTAAAACATCAAAACTTTTGTGAGATTATTATTTTACATAAATACCCAACTTCCTACATCTGCTCATCATCTGAGACAGCAGTAATGAGTATATTTTCTTTCTTTCTTTTGGCTACACTAGGTCTTCGTTTTGGCATGGGAGCTCTCTAGTTGTGGTATATGGGTTTAGTTGCCCGATGACCAGTGGGATCTTAGTTCCCCTACCACAGATCTAACTTGCATCCCCTGCAACAGAAGGCAGATTCTTAACTACTAGACAGACAGGGAACTCCCATGACTCTATTTTCTGACAAAAGCATCCTTTCCCTCCTTTCTTCCCTGATGTTTCTGAAATTTCCTCCTCATTGGAAAACATTCACTCTCCTCTCTGATGATTTCATCTTGACCTCACCAGTCACAAAAACTCTTATGGGAGTTCTGTTGTTTGGATCATTTAAACTTTGTGAATTTTGAAGCTTTGCTGCAGTTAATCCTCGACATGGACTTCTCTGAACAATTTATACTTGGTTCCTAGAATATTCTGCTTCCTCTCATTCTCTTTTGAATGGCAGCTTGCCAGGGCTTGCTAACTGCCCCCTGGCCAAGTCTCTATGGAGGAAAGTAGACAAAATACTTCATGCCACAATACTATTTTTTGAAAGATGAAGCAGACTTTGCAATGGAAAACTTAGCAGTCAAAGATGATATTTAGTAGCCCTTCTTTTCTGTCCGCTGATTGAATGACAACAGGGTAATCCCATTTGGAGGACTTGAACCCCTCCCTGGGACTGAATGAAGCCATCACTATTGGGTGTCAACAGCACAAATGAAGGGGTTCAAAGTAGTCAATTGGTCCTCAGGCATCTGTCTTCTGGGGAGGCCTTTACAACATTCAACTGCAATTTGCCTGTTTCCTCTTTTTTCTTAAAGAAGTCAAAGTTGGCACTGGGATTCAGTCTAGATACTCTCTTCTGTGTGGATGAATGCATGTCTGTCATGTCAGTCTGTCTGTCCTGTCTGACTCTTTGTGACCCGTGAACTGTAGCCCACCAGGCTCCTCTGTCTATGGGATTTTCCAGGCAAGCATACTGGAGTGGGTTGACATTTCCTTCTCCAGGGGATCTTCGCCAGGTCTCCCGCATTGCAGATGGATTCTTTACCAACTGAACCACCAGGGAAGCCCAAGAATACTGGAGTGGGTAGCCTAACCCTTCTCCAGGGGATCTTCCTGACCCAGGGATCAAACCCAGGTCTCCTACATTGCAGACAGACTCCTTACCATTGGGGCCATCAGGGAAGAAACAATCTCTGAATTGCACCAATGTACACATTCGTTCTTACTGAAAGCAATGTGAGAGGGCTCTGTTTATTGAGGCATCATCATTTTCCAAAATCAGCTCTATTCTCTCTGCAGAGGTCAGTTTTATAAATGAGTGTGTGTGTGTGTGTGTGTGTGTGTGTGTGTGTGTGTGTGAGATACATAGAATAATGAGACTAAATGACAGAGTAATTTTTGAATAATGTACAATGATTATGATGATTATGGTGATGATGATGATGTTTATGGGGAATTTACCCCAGTGCCAGACACTGTGCTAAGCACTTTATCTATGGTATATTTTAATCACTTAATTCTCACAATAACCCTGTACAGAAAGTACCATTTTAGAGATGAAGAAGCTGAGGCACCAAGAGATTTAGAAGCTTACCCATGGCTGCAATGATGATGAGGAACTAGGGATGGACCTGGTAGTCTCACCAGAACCAAAACTCTTAACCAAGAGTTTATACCTAGATGAGATCATCAGGTATATGAAACTGAGGCATCCTGGTTTTATTTCCTTCACCGCTATAACCAAGTAGTTTTCCTTAATGTTATGTTTCTAGGGAAACCTGGATCCTTAGAAATTTTATGTGCATTTTTTTTCCTAGGGGCAAGATCATAGCTTTTATAAATTTCTCTAAGGAGTCTATGACCCAGAAAAAAAACACATAGTGGATAATGTCTGTGTTTATTCTTTAAGGTTAATTTTTGTTTACATATTTAGCAATTATTTTCTGACGGTGATCAAAGCATTGGGTAGAGGGATGAACCAGATATGGTCTGATTCTGCCTCCAAGGGTCCCAAGAGTATATTCACATATCATTATGTTGTGGTCCCCTCCAGTTCTGAGATTTTTATGACTCTCCAGGCTGCAGTGTCTACATCAGTCTGTGGTTATCTGTCATTTTCCAACTTACCCAGAGTCATGGCCACATGATTCTGCATAGCACTGTTTTAAAATTAGTTCCTTTGGGGACTTCCCTGGCCATCCAGTGGTTAAGCCTCTTTTCTTCCCAGAGTGTGTGGATTGATCCCTGATCAGGGAACTAAGATCCCACATGCCACGCAGTGTGGCTAAATAAATAAATAATTTAAATAATAAAAAAACAATAAAATTAGTTCATATACATGAATTCCTACCTCTTTTGTATCAAGCATCCCTGAAAGGCATGGATGATGCTTTCCACACTTCTGGCATCTCTACCCAGCACTTCACCCAGGGATGGGCAAAGAGCAATTTCTTAGTGCAAGTTCTTTGAACATTCTTCAATAAGCCTGGTGCAGAAAAATGAATCTGGAAGTTAGAGATTTGACCCCAGTCTCCCAGCTCTATTTACCAGCTATGAGGCCTTAAGTAAGTCACCTTACCTGGTGAGCCTTCATTTTTCTAACCTGGAAAAATAATCTGCCTCTGGCAATTGTTTGATAATTACAGATCACTGTGCATTAAGCATCCGACACACGAGAAGGAGAGTGTCAAAGTGGTAGCCATTCAGTCCTATCCAACTCTTTCGACCCCATGGACTGTAGCCTGACTGGGATCCTCTGTCCGTGAAATTCTCCAGACAAGAATACTGGAGTGGGCAGCTATTCCTTCTTCGGGGATCTTCCTGACCTAGGGATCAAACCTGGGTCTCCCACATCTCCTGAACTGCAGGTGGATTCCTTACCGCTGAGCCACCACAGAAGCCCAGACTACTGGAGTGGTGGTAGCTTGTTGCTAAGTCATGTCTGACTCTGCAACTCCAGGGGTTGCAAATCTTCCCGACCCAGGGCTCAAACCCAGGTCTCCTACATTGCAGGGAGACTCTTTACTGACTGAGCCACCAGGGAAGCCTGGTAAATTTCTGTGCCTTTTGTTTCTAAGTGGTCTCACCCCCTATTGGTTTGACCAAGTCAAGAGGGACGAGGAAGTGTTTCTCTGCCTGCAACTCCCAAATGGTCCCCCCTCCCAGTGCTGAGCTGCAGTCAGAGCGGCTTTTCCCGAAGCCTTTCCATCTCTACCATCTGCGCCGCCAACTGTTCCCTGATTGTGAGCTTCCCGCTTGCAACCCCGCTAAGCAGGTGTGGCTGATGCCTGCCTCCTCTCTGCTTTGCATGGGGAATCTGATTGTGTTTGACAGGCTGCTCACGATGGAGAGAAAAAAACCATGAATTGGATTAAATGCTCTTTGTTTAGACTTTATTAGCCAAAGAGGCTCTGCATAATTAATTGGAGAATAAGCTATAATCTCACATGGAGGCAGAGACTCAACCCCATGAAACACAGCTTTGCTTCCCATGTTAGGATGACTTGGCAGGGAACTAGGGCGGGGGTGGCTCCTAATTTCCTTGTGGTTTTGAGGACTGGATGGGCACAGACGAACAGAGATATCCTTTCCATGCAGAGCTTTGTTCATCCACGTGACAGAAGTAAACCAGGTCACCTTGGCAGGTTGCTTAGTCTAAGATTCAGTTTCCTTATTCGGGATAAGTACAGAGTTGTGATAAGGATTAAATAAAAGAAAATATTTAAAGAGTTTAACACGGGGGGTTAGCACTCAATATATTTTATTAATAGCTGTTAATTCTTTTATTATCATTGTAATAATTACTCTTCTTAAAATTTAGAACATACAAAGGCCAACCCTTCTCAAGTTGGGCTTCTGAGATAGAAATTTTAAAATAATAGAATCCTGGAAACTTCTGTTTCACTTCAGTTAGCCCAGAGAGAAGAGCCTTGTCCAGAGAGAAACAGAAATTCAGTCACAGTAGACAATGATTTAAGTGGGCTGGTTTATGCTTTATTCATGATAATAGAGACCAAGTGCCCTGAAACAACCAATAGCCCTTTCTTTTTAAGCTTGTCCTATTAAAAATAAAAGTACAACCAGAGACGCTTTTTTATGCATATGTGTGTCCCAATTTATTAATCTGAACCTTTCTTAGTTAAAAAAAAAGAAAGAACTTCAGCACTAAAAAGCAGTCCGGTCTGGCTAACGTGGCCGAGGTGAATAGTGGCAGCTTCCTTCCTCTTTGAAAATATCTCCCCAGGTCATTACTCTGATACTGAAATTCCCACTTCTGACAGCTGCCCTTCTTCCTTGCCCCATGTTAATGTGCAACGACCATGTGATGAAAAATGAATAAGCCCCAGACCCTCTTTGGGCTCCACACCATCCACTGGGTCCAGCTTCAGTCTCCCTTGAGGTCACATCTATTGCATATTAGCATAGCTGTACCTTTTGGATAGTGTTTGCCTGGTATATCCTTCCATGCTTTTATTTTCAGTATTAATTTATTCTCACAACTAAGGAGTAATTTTGTAAGCAGAATATATATACTGTTGTTGTTCAGTCACTAAGTCATGTTCAACCCTCTGCAATCCCATGGACTACAGCACACTAGGCCTACCTGCCCTTCACTATCTCTTGGAGTTTGCTCAGACTCATGTCCATTATGCCAGTGATGCCATCCAACCATCTTGTCCTCTGTCGCCCCCTTTCTCCTCCTGCCTTCACTCTTTCCCAGCATCAGGGTCTTTTCCAATGAGCCAGCTCTTCACATCAGGTGGCCAAAGTATTGGAGCTTCAGCTTCAGCATCAGTCCTTCCAATGAATATTTAGGGTTGATTTCCTTCAGGATTCACTGGTTTGATCTCCTTGCTGTCCAAGGGACTCTCAAGAGTCTTTTCCAGCACCACAGTTAGATAGTATCAGTTCTTCAGCATTCAGCCTTCTTTAGGGTCCAACTCTCATTTCTGTATGCAACTACTGGAAAAATCAAAACTTTAACTATAGGGACTTTTGTTGGCAAAGTGATGTGTATGTATATAAATCCTTGTCTTTTAATATATATTATTAAAATATATATTTTTTAACATATATTATTATATGTTAATATAATATAATAAATATACTTTAATGTTATAATATAATAAACATTAATATAAAATATGTTAACATATTATAAATTAATAAAAATATTAATATAATCTTTTGGGGGGGATCCAACATTCTCCAGTCAATGGTTGTTCAGCAGCAAGTTGTAGTTTTGGAGTTCTCGCAGGAGAAGATAAGCACATGTCCTTCTACTTTTTCTAGGTTGTGACCGTGCTTATTTAACTTAAATGCAGAGTACATCATACAAAATGCCAGACCGGATGAAGCACAATCTGGAATCAAGATTGCTGGGAGAAATATCAATAAACTCAGATATGCAGATGGCACCACCCTTATGGCAGAAAATGAAAAAGAACTAAAGAGCCTCTTAATGAAGTGAAAAAGTTGGCTTACAACTCAACATTTAGAAAACTAAGATCATGGCATCTGATCTCATCACTTCATAGCAAATAGATGGGGAAACAATGGCAACAGTGACAGACTATTTTCTTGGACTCCAAAATCACTGCAGATGGTGACTGCAGCCATGAAATTAAAAGACACTTGCTCCTTGGAAGAAAAGCTATGACCAACCTAGATAGAATATTAAAAAGCAGAGACATTACTTTGCCAACAAAGGTCTGTCTAGTCAAAGCTATGATTTTTCAAGTAGTCATGTATGGATGCGAGAGTTGGACCATAAAGAAAGCTGAATGCAAAGAATTGGAGAAGACTCTTGAAAGCCCCTTGGACTTCAGGGAGATCCAACCAGTCCATCCTAAAGGAGATGAGTCCTGGGTGTTCATTGGAAGGACTGATGCTGAAGCTGAAACTCCAAATCTTTGGCCACCTAATGCAAAGAACTGACTCATTTGAAAATACCCTGATTTTGGGAAAGGTTGAAGGCAGGAGGAGAAGGGGACAACAGAGGATGAGATGGTTGAATGGCATCACCAACTCAATGGACATAAGTTTGAGTAAGCTCCAGGAGTTGGCAATGGACAGAGAAGCCTGGCGTGCTACAGTCCATGGGGTCACAAAGAGTTGGACACTACTGAGCAACTGAACTGAACTGAACTGAGAGATATGTCCTTAACTCTAGTAAAATATCAGTTACTCTATTCACTCCTTTCCTGACATTTAGAACCTCAGTATACTTTATGTCCATTCACTTTCTCTTGCCTTCTGTTATGTAATTGTCATATATTTTAATTCTACATGTATTTTAAATGTCTAGGACAATATTATCTTTCTGTGCCATCCATAGACAAACATTTTATGCATACATCTACTCAAATGTTTCTATTGCTCTTTATTCTCTTCTGCATTTCCATGCTTCCATCTAGAATAATTTTTCCTGAACCTGAAGAACTTTGATTTTTAAAATATTTCTTTCAGTTTAGGTCTGCTCTAAACTATCTCAGGTTTTGTTTTTCTGGAAATGTTCTTATTTTGCCCCCAGTTTTTAAATATATTTTTCCTGTAAAGAATTCTAGGTTGGCAGTTTCTTTTATGTAATATTTTTATTTGTTTTTCTTTCTTTTTTCCTGAGAATTGACATCATACTTATTGTTATTTCTCTGAAGGCAGGGTCTTGTTTTCTCCACTTGATTTTAAGATTTTTCTCTCCTTGGTTTTCAATACTTATATTATAATGTGAGCAAGCATGGTTTTCTTTGTATGCATCTTAAGTTTGTAGTGCTTCTTGAATCTGTGGGTTTATATCTTTCATCACTTTTAGAAAATTCTCAGGCATTGTTTTTTCAAAAATTGTTTCTGTCCCTTTCTGTCCTATCTGATATCCCAGATACATGCATGTTAAATCAAAATTCTGTGTCCCACATGCCACTTTTCTGTTTTTTTTTTACTCATACTTTTTGTGCTCTGAGCTTCTGTCTAAATGCTTTCTATTGATTTACCTTCTGATTCTTTAATACTCTCTTGGTATATGACTGCTGTATCAGTTAAACACCACTGCAATGTTAATTTCTTTTTTCCAGTCTAATATTTTCCTTAAATTAGTTTCTCTGCATTTTAATTATCTTTCTAAATTGCCTATTTTGTCATTCATATTTTGAAGGTATTACTCACAGTTGTTTTTCACCCCGTGTATGATGTATAAACCAATACATGGGTCACTTACTCCCAGTTCTGTTTCTGTGATTCTTCTCTTCTACTGGCCTTACATCTTGGTATGCATGGGAAGTAGTGCATGAACTCCATGCAACATATATTTGAAAAAATATATTGTAGAGGCTTTGGATGTTATTGTCTTTCTCCTGGAAGAATTTAGCTTTGAGCCAGAATTTTGAGTAGGAGTAGACTATCAAAATACAATCAAGCATCAAGATGATTCAAAGTATGTTTCAGGTTTAAAGAGCATTTCATTTCAGCTCTCCTCCTTGGGTGCTATCCTTCACCTGCCCCCAGTGAAACGCCCATCATTTTTCCTAGAGCTTCTCCACTCTGTTGAATCCTGTACCCCAATCTCCTCTGAATTTTTGGTGGGTTCTCAGTCTCCCAGTGGTGACTTTTCTGCCTGGTGTTCTTGTTTCTCATTCTGTCCACCACTTACAAATAAACAAATACCTCAAGGGAAAACCAGCTTGGAGTGTCAGACTCCATTGCTATCTTTACCTTCTTTCTGGCATCTTGCCCACTTGGGTCTGGGATGTCTGGATAATTCTGAACTTCATATTTGCTTTGCTTTTTGGCCTCCTCAACCCTATGAGACTGAGGAAAGTTCCAGGCAATTTCTCTGGCTCTCTTTGTAGATGTTTTCTACTCAAATTCTCAAGTTTATAGGGCTCACCTCAGTGGTCTCCATTCTCCCTAGAGCTTTTTGACCACTATCCCACGCCGTAGCTGCTCTGATAATTATTAAGTGCTTTCTATCATAACACAGTATTTTCAGTTGATCCTACTGGAAGTGCTGAACTAATACTAATGTGTTTGTCAGAATGGAAATGGATATCTGGTCCACATTTCAAACTGCAGGATTTGTTAGAGCAGCACCCCAACCTTGTTGACACCAGGGACTGGTTTTGTGGAAGACAGTTTTTCTGTGGACAGTGTGGAGGGATGGTTTCAGGATCGTTCAAGTGCATTGGGGATCAGCTATAAATACAGATGAACCTGCTTCCTTGCCCACTGCTCACCTCCTGCTGTGCAGCCCTATCCCCTAGTCCCTGTGAGATCGGGCATCCTCATGTTAGAATCTCAAATTCCTAGCAAGGATATAATCATCTGTTATCTCCAAACTGGGCCCCAGAAACTTGAAGGAAATGTCCCTTGAAGTCTAGAAGTTTCACTTGGGAAGCCCTCGGATGAAGCCCTGCTTGGTGGCAGTGATGGAAACAGACAGACGAAGCCTCTGATTTTCAAGAACGCCGTCTGGTCCCCTGGCAGGCTTCACACGGCAGCCCTTCCTCTTCAGAGAGAACGCCTCCTTCCATATGTTCCCAGAGACGGGAAGCTCGGTCCAGGGCCTCTTTCCAAAGACAAGTGTGATTTCCCACATGGATTGTTGGGAGTTTTGTTTCTTCAGGCTTCGCTGGGAGTCATTCGAGGTGAGCTCTCTTGAAGGCTGTGCCTTTGGAAGGCAGGATGCTGGCTTCCAGGAGTCAGCTGTGGATTCCTCCCTCTCTCAAGGTCTGTTTCCTCTTCTTTCCAGACACTTTCACTTCAACACCTCACCTCACCTCAGCTTCCCCGGTGACTCGGGTGGTAAAGAATCTGCCTGCACATTGAAACATGTTAATTATCATATGTCTAATCAATCGCCAGCCCAGGATTGATGCTCGGGGCTGGTGCATCGAGATTTCCCGGGGGGAGGGAGGAGGGAGCGGGGTTCTGGAGGGGGAGCATATGTAAACCCATGGTGATATCATGTCATTGTATGGCAAAACTAATAAAAAAAAAAAAAAAGAATCTGCCTGCAATGCGAGAGACCCGGGTTCGACCCCTGGGTTGGGACCATCCCCTGGAGAAGGGAATGGCGACCCACTCCGGTATTCTTGCCTGGAGAATTCCATGGACAGAGGAGCCTGGTGGACTACAGCCCATGCGGTGGCAAGGTCGGACATGACCACACAACTGACACTTTCACTTTCACCTCAACATAACGTATTTGGAACCTTCCATTCCCTCGTCCCCACGGCCAACATGGCTGATTTCTCTTGCCTGTATTCTACCCCGGCTCCTTGCCGCTGACACAGACTCTCTCTCACCCTGGGTAACCAAAAACTAATATTTCTTTCATTTAGCTTCTTCCACCACAAGTCCAGCCCTCCAGGTCAAACCAGCTTCTGCATGATCTCATTAAAACACACACTTGGTCATGCAGTTCCCCTATTTAAAATATGTCAGCCTTAAGGGTTGATACTTCCTCTATGGAGGGACAAATGTACTGCAGCCCCATCACCCCCGGCAGAACAGTTTGTGAATATATATCATGCATTTGCGAGTATATACCATGAAAAAATGCACTTTCTCTTTACCCTGCAATTCCAGTTCTACTTATTTATCTTCAGATATCCTAGTGAAGAATATCCATTGCAACACTGTTCCAGTAAAGATTGGAAAAATCCTGAGTGATCATTAACTGATGCTGTTTAAATAATTATGCTGACTTTTACAGGAATGCTAAGTGGCTTTTTTTTTTTAAAGCATATGTGTGTGCGTGTTCAGTCTCTCAGTCATGTCCAACTCTTTGCAACCCCATGGACTGTAGCCCATCAAGCTCCTCTGTCCATGGAATTCTCCAGGCAAGAATACGGCAGTGGCTTTCCATTTCCTACTCCAGTGAATATTCCCAAGCCAGGGGTCTAACCAGTGTCTCCTGCATTAGCAGGCAGATCTTTACCACTAGCACCACCTGGGAAGCCCTTTTAAAGCTTAGGGTGGACACTTTGGTGCTTTTATGGATCAGTTTGCTAGAATATCTTTTTAAGTGAAAAAATAAAAACCAAGTTGTCAAACTGTAAATATGATAGTCCTTTATATGTCCCAAAAAAGTGACAGAAAAATAGACATTTCTTCACTTATGTATCAGTTGTCTTGCACACTAAAGTGTGACCTCTGTGAGTGCCAAGATTTTGCTGCTTCCTCCATTCTATCTTCTGAATCTGGGCACAGTAAGGGTTTAGTAAACAAGTTGTTTAATATATCAGAGAAAAGGGCCTGGATGCTGGTCTGTTGTGTCATGGTTTGATTAGGATTTTGAATACACTTGTTCATGACAAGAGTGAAGTTGATTTTGAGAGTGAAGTGGTTTTCAAGAATGGAGCTATTATTTTGATATAAAAGAGAAATGGTATGTCAGGATGCCATTATCCACACCTGTGCTTGCCGATAAGCTCTCACTAGCTCAGCTGCTGACGGACCCCAGGGGGGCTTATTGATAAGAACTTGGGAAGAAACAACTATAATGAAGGGAGGAACTTCCCTGGTGGTCCAGTGGTTAAGACACTATGCTTCCAATGCAGGGGCACAGGTTCGATCCCTGGTTGGAGACGTAAGATCATGCCTACCATGCCAAGATGGCTGAAAAAAAAATTATCTCTCTCTCCCTCTCTCTCTCCCTCTCTCTCTCTCTATATATATATAATATATATATATATATATATATATACATATATATATATATATATTATCAATAAAAGAAGCAACTATGGGGAGGGGATATTTAGTCAGTAATTGCTCAGAGTTTGTGAGAACCATTCAAGAATGTTTGTTTGGGCAAGGCTCCCCTTTGCTGATCTCAGTAGCTCTCATGGAAGAAGAGCATCTTCCCCACTGACAGTGGCGCTGTTGTTGCCTAGCAACAGGGATCTTTCACTTGCCTTTCCCCAGCAACTGGACATCAGCTAGTGTTTGGTGAGGTTGACTCTCCCAAGAACTAACTCATAGAAAGGTACACCTCAACTAATTATGGACTTTATTTCTTTCATTTCCACTTGCCTGGAACAACAAGAGAGTTATCATTCATCTCTCATTGGTTTAGTAGTGTTATTTATTTGTTGGTTTATTAAGAGACATTATCTCATATACTATTGACTTGTGAAATCACTATAATTCCCACTGTGAACATGTGTTAAAGAAACTATTGCCAGAAATCATCTCAGTCACTAACCATAATTTGCCCTGAAACAAAACACACATGAAACACCAAGAGTCTGGGGTGGGAGAGACTTGCTTTTCATGCATTCCCACCAACCACCACCCCATTGACATATCCTTGAGTGTAGAAGCTCCTCTCAGCCTATTTCCCATCTTCCATCCAGGTACTCTGACCACCAGCCACTCCAAGCTACTCACCCTGTTCTGAACACACAGAGAGCCTGGCCAGAACAGGACAGATGTGTTCAGTTTCCTTGGCTTCAGGCAGCCTTCTCAGATCTTCCACTAAATTCCTGCCCATCCAGCCTTAATCACTGACTCTATCCCTTTGGTTGCACATGTATTTGTTCCTTCTCTGGATTATTTTAAAAGTTTTCTTTAGCACCTCTCAAGTTATCTAGATCTTAACTATGACCCTGTCCCTAAAGTTTGCCATGTTCTACCTGGACGAAGACCAGCTCCTACTTATCTTCACATAAGGATCCCAGAACAGTGCTCAGCAAACTGTAAGTGCCAACCAGTGTTTAAGAATGAATGAATGTAAACCCATGGTGATATCATGACAATGTATGGCAAAAACAATTAAAAAAAATAATTAAAAAAAAAAGAATGAATGAGTGTCATAAAAAGCATCCCCACCAATGGAAACATTCCAAATATCCATCAACTGATGAATGGATGAGTAAAATGTGGTATATCTATACAATGGGATGTCATTTGGCAATAAAAAGAAATGTGGTGTCTGTACCTGCTGCAATGTGGAAAAAGCCAGTCACAAGTGACCACCTATTATGTGATTTTATTTACATGAAATGTTTAGAAGAGGAAAATCCTTAATATCAAAAGTAGCTGGTGGGTTTCTGGGGCTGGGGAGGATGAAGGTATGGAATTGTGTTTTGAAGACATAAAAGCATTCTAAAAAAGTTGATGGCGGTGATGGACCACTCTGTAAATATACTAAAAGTCCTTGAATCGTACATTTTGAATGGGTGAATTGCTTGATACAGGAGTTATATCTTAATAAAGTTGTTGAAGAATTGAAAATGAAAATGAGAGAAGGGTGAATCATGAACTAGGTTAATCCAGGTTAATGGGGGCATCTCAATGAGTAAAAAGCATCTCCCACCTGACTCCCCATACCTGCCAAGAGGGTCCCTCCTAAATTATTGCGTTATTTATATTACAAATAACATCAAGTCTATTGTGTACCTTCACCATACCAAGTACTGAGGACAGAGAAATGAACTGAATAGAAATATTCTGTGCCATCACAGAGCTAATTGCTTAGGGTGATGGCCTGATAGTTAACAAAATATTAGCCAAAAAGATTTATTATTATTATTATTATTGCAGTTGTGTTAAAAGCTGGAAAGGAAAACATCTAAAGCGCCAGCAGCATTGAAGAACATTGCTTGTCCAATCTGGACGAGGTCCCCATGGTCAAGTAATTTTCATACCTAAAACCACCTGTGTGTTTGGATGTTTTCTGTTAACTCTGCCTGATGTTGTTTACTCACAAGCTGAGGTTTTTTTTTCCTAATTGGAGTATAATTGGTTTACAACGTCGTGTTAGTTTCTGCTGTACAACAGCATGAGTCAGCCATAAGTATACATATGTCCCCATTTTCATTTTCTTGAGTGTCCCTCCCACCCCCACCCCCACCCCATCCCACCCATCTGGGTCATCACAAAGCACTGAGCTGAGCTTCCTGTGCTATACAGCAGTTCCCACCAGCTGTCTGTTTTACACGTGGTAGTGTATACATGGGGGCTTCCCCCGTGGCTCGGCGGTAAAGAATCCACTGCAAAGCAGGAGACGCGGGTTTCGATCCCTGGTCAAGAAGACCCCTTGGAGGAAGGCAGGGCAACCCATTCCAGTATTCTCACCTGCAGAGTCCCAGGGACAGAGGAGCCTGGTGGGCTGCAGTCCACACGGTTGCAAGCAGTTGGACACAACTGAAGTGACTGAGCACACAGGCAGTGCATATGTGTCGATCCTTAATCATCCGTTTCATCCCCCCCTGCCCCCACTGCATCCGCAAGTCTGTTCTCTATGCCTGAGTCTATTTCCGCCCTGCAAACAGCCTCATCTGTAATCGAGCTCTTAGATTAGAATGCGGAGCCAGCCAGTGTGTGATTGGAGTCTCTTACCCTGTCACTGCTGGGCGGACAGGCTTACTTGGAGCCTGGAGAAGCACCCAGAACTTGGCCCTGACACGGTTCTTTGATCCAAATCTCCACATCTACCTTCCACTGCCCGGCAACGTGGATAGATAGCTTTAATTACAGCCTTCCTTAAGGACACTTCCAGACCATCAGTGAGGCATTTCATTTCCTTCTGCTGGGGGCCCCTCATGCCGGCTGATATAACTCAACAGAAGACTTCCCCTGGAGGGCTTTTGAAAACTAAACCTCCAACTTCGCTGACGTTGCAGGTATTCACTGAGCTGGGCCCGCTTTGCCTCCTTTCTTAGAGCCAGTGATTTACAGCTTCTGGAGCTCTTGAAAATCTGATCAGGCCCATCTTGAACAGAAACACCTGTATTCCCCATTGTCTCCAGGATAGATTCCAAATTCCTGTGGATGTCAATGCAACCCTTCACATCAGGTCCTATTTGCCCCCTCCCTGCCAGCCACATCCCTCCCCGCCAGCCACATCCCTCACACATCTTCATGCCCACCGCTAGCATTAATTCATCCTTATGAGATGTTGCATATTGTACTTATCCTTGAATTACCCCATCCCATCCTCCCAACAACCCTCCAAGGCTGGGAGTGTTTTTATCTCCATTATACACATGAAAAAAAGAAAAAAAAGAGAGAGAGAGCAAAAAAGGAAATAATTTCCTCAAGTCTTATAGCTAATAAGTAGTAAGATTCGGATTTCAACCCAGGCAGTCTGAGTGTGATTTTAATCACGTCACTATTTCGCATGAGCAACACCAAATTATTTGCAATTTGCCCAATGTGCTATTCTCTCATGCCTCTGGGCAGGAGTGGATCTGGTTTTTCATAGGTCTGAAAGCTTATATAGTTTTGGAGGCCCTTTTAAAGGAAAGAAAAAAGGGCTAATAAAAATTTAGGTATTTATAAGGAAAAGAATCTGAAAAAGAATAAATACATATATATGTATAATTAAATCATTTTGCTGTATACCTGAGTGTAACATAGCATTGTAAATCAACTATACTTCAATATTAAAAAATCAATTTAAAAAATTAGGTATAAATATGAATACTTATTTTGAATAATACAAAGATGACAAATTACAATTTTAAATTGCTGAAAGACCTCAGAAAGCTTTTTCTTAAAAGTCAGAAAACCAACACTATTTCTATCATTTTCTTTCTAATATATATGTCTATCATATGATTTGCCTACTTTTTTAAGTTCAGACTTACACATCACTTCCTCATATACCTCAAATTTGAGGATGTCATTTGCTACAAGGAAAATGGAAAGATAAGTCAGCCTTTCTCCAAAGGCAGAGGTTAGTAAACTGATTCCTGAGGCTGACTGCTGTTTTTGTAAATAAAATTTTATTGAGACATAGTCATGCCTGTTTCTTTGCCTCCGTTGTCTATGGCTGCTTTCTTGCTACACAGAGTTAGAGTCGAGTGCTAATGATAGAGAAGGTATGATTACAGAGTCTAAAACATCTACACAGTTCAGTTCAGTCCAGTCACTCAGTCATGTCGACTCTTTGAGACCCAGTGGACGATAGTATACACGCCAGGCCTCCCTGTCCATCACAACTCCCAGAGCCTACTCAGACTCATGTCCATCGAGTTGGTGATACCATTTAACCATCTCATTCTCTGTCATCCCCTTCTCCTCCCACTTTCAATCTTTCCCAGCATCAGGGTCTTTTCAAATGAGTCAGCTCTTTGCATCAGGTGGCCAAAGATTTGGAGTTTCAGCTTCAGCATCAGTCCTTCCAATGAACACCCAGGACTGATCTCCTTTAGGATGGACTAGTTGGATCTCCTTGCTGTCCAGGAACTCTCAAGAGTTTTCTCCAACACCACAATTCAAAAGCATCAGTTCTTTAGCACTCAGCCTTCTTTATGGTCCAACTCTCATATCCACACATGACTACTGGAAAAACCATAGCTTTGACTAGATGGACCTTCGTTGGCAAAGTAATGTCTCTGCTTTTTAATATGCCATCTAGGTTGGTCATAACTTTTTTTCCAAGGAGCAAGCTTCTTTTAATTTCATGGCTTCAGTCACAATCTGCAGTGATTTTGGAGCCCCGCAAAATAAAGTCTGTCACTGTTTCCATTGTTTCCCCATCTATTTGCCATGATCTGGCCCTTTTACATAAAAAGTTTGCCAGCTCTGCTGTAGGGCAAGTCTCTGAAGGGGAGCATTTAAGAAAGTTTCTCTGAAACTTAGTTTCATTGCCTTTACCTACTTTGTTGCCTCTGGGCCAGAAATCCATATGCTCTGGGTCCCTCCTTTGAGATTTAGCTCAGACATGTTCTTCTGCAGAAAGTATTCCCTGACCCCTCCCAATGAGCCCAAACCAAGGGCCCCTCCTTGTGTGATCCCACACTCTCATTCAAATCCCCCTTCATTTATCATGGAGGAAAATCACTTCTCTAAACTTCCTTCCAATTCAGGATTGGAAAGATGGTGATACAGTTTGACCACACTCAAGTATGACAAAACCAAGAGGGTCCACACTTATTTGAAAAGACTGACATAGCTGCCTACCTGGCATCCATTCTCCTTTTCTTACTTTGTAGCTGAATGTGATTTTATTCAGAGCACTGTTGTATCAAGTACCAAGATTACTTTTTCAGCCTCACTTATAGTTCTATCAATGAGATAGATGTAGAAGTGTTTTGTGGGATTTTGAAAAAGGTTTCTACTAAGAACTACCTCAGATTTGAGTTAACTCCTTTTTCTATCATCACCACCTTGTCTTCTTTTGCCTTCTTCTAATATGGATGCAATGACTGGAGCTCCAGCAGCCAGCTTAGATTATGAGGTAACTTTGTAGATAGAAATAAGTGTGAAAATTAGAAAAACAGACACATAAAAGGTACTCTATGTCCAAGTAGACCCACTAGAGTCACCACAAAAATCTTGCTATGCCCTCCTCCATGGGATCTTCCTGACCCAGGGATTGAACCTGGGTCTCCTGAATTGCAGGCAGATTCTTTACCACTGAGCCACTAGTGGTATTTAGCCACTGTTACACCTCAGGGAGTCTCAGATTCTAGTGTGCAAATGAATTTCTTGGAGATCTTGCCAAAATGCAGATTCTGATTCCATACATTTGGGTTGATAGCTAGAATTTGTAACAAGCTCCCAGGTAATACTGGTGTTGATATGCATGGACTACACTTTGGCTATCAAGTTCTAGCAAATGAAAATAAAGTCTCATTCTTTCCACAGAGTTTGCTAGATACTTACTATGGACAAAAGGCAGAGACAAGGGGAGGAATAAGATGGTGAATAGACAAGTCTTTTTGTTGAAGATAGTCACAGATTTTGCCTAGCATCTCGATGCCTCTGTATGGGTGACAAATATCATGGTTGTCCCTAAATGAAGCACAGTTTCTGCATCTTATGCTCTAAGTAGGAAACCTTAAAGGAATCAGTAGCTTTCTGAAAGGGAAACTCTCTACCCTATGAAAAAAGCTTGGACACCATAACTAGATTTGACATCGGAACTAGATTTGACATCAGAACTAGATTCGACATCAGCATCTTTCTCAGGGAAAAATCAGAAGAAGCCTCAGGTATTATTCTCAACAGTGTGTTCCTGTCAACTCCAAATAGGGAGCAAGAAGGAAATCTAGAGTGTTTAGCTGTTTCACAAATTTTCCTCCTTCAGAATTCTAAGATGTTACCGAATTGCTGGATTTTATACCAATGATAGCACTATGTAGGGATACAAACGTTAAGCCCAAGGAGAGGCAGTGATGTTATTGAAGACAGGTGGTTGGATTCTGATGATAGTGGTTAGAATTAGATTCAATTGTTTTGAAAAGAGCACAGACTCATCTCTAATACACCTGGACCTGCTGTGACTGCTTGCTTGGCACCCCCCAAAAGACAGGGTAATTTTTCACTCTGAGCCAATCCTTCTTTGACTTCAAGTAGTCCTTCTCTTAGGCAAGATGGAAAGTGATTAGAAAGGAACATGTCTGAAGAAATCTTGAAGCTTTTGCTTCAAACCCTCTGCTTCAAGAAAGTGGGATGTATATTACCACTCTTTCAAGATGATGCTCAGTGCCTTCCATGGACTTGGAACAAGTGTTTGCCTTGAAATCCAATATTTAGGTTCAGGGTCCATGAGCCAGTGAGGTTTTGGGAAAGCCAGTTGCTTCACTGAGCTCCCCATTCAGTGTTACAGAAAACATTCTTTAGAACATGAAATCATTTTTCTGAAAATGAACTCAGAAAACTGTTACAGAAGAAAATTGGTGCAGCTAGAAACACACACAAATTTCTCAATGTCACCCAGCTAGTGTGGGTTTATAGGACTTTGCCCAAAAGTCAGTATGCATATGAATTGCCAAATGCATCTGTTTATAAAAATTGAACTTGTCATGAATGCACCTTAGCTTTTATAGTTCCACTTGGACTTTATTACCTTAGTAAAATGTAGAACATTATAACTAGTAATATGGGATTATCCATATGCATTAAATATTTGATAAGCATTAATCATTTTATTCTTCAAGTGGGCTGGATATAAATGCCCGATTTTTCTAAGTGGGATAGCTCCCAAGCCCCTTTATGTAATAATTATTGACTTCATGTTTGTAATCAGGCCTGAAAGTAAATGTCTCTTTTTAATTAGTTTCCTGATGACTTTCTTTTTCTTTGTTAATTAAACAGTGCCACAGACAAACTTTTGAAGCCAAAGACACTTTAATGGATATGATCTGTCTGCCTTTCTTTTCTTGACTGTATTCATTATAGGCAAATCAATGAAAATTGATAAACTCATGATGGAAAAAAGGAATGTATTTGTATTCATTACAGGGGATTGGAGATAATAATAAAATGAAATGTTGTGAGATATAAACGCAACCTACAGAATTGTTCAATATGAGAATAGCTACATACATTTCATTACCATGATAGGACGCAGCTCAGAAGCGGAAGCCAATAATTTTAAAAGTCTCGAGCACAGGGTTATGCTGACTCTACAGTTCAATACGTTAATTGACAATAAATCCTGCTTGCCTCTAAAAGGTACTTGACTAGTCATTTTCAAGATGGTCATGATTTTTTATGATGCGGAACTTTTAATTTACAGGGATGATAAAAATAGATTTACTTTCAGCCACTTGTATTTGATTTAATTACCTAATCAACTATAAATCATCTACTACTGAAAAGTGAGCTAACATAGATGATATTTGGCTGTCATATTTTTGGGTTACTGCTAGAGAGAGTTTGGTGATTGGAGAGGAAAGAGACTTGGGCAGGGTGAATCTTCTACACTATCCTCCAGAGTCCGAAAGAAGTCTGTAAAGTTTGACTTAACCTTCAAATTCAGTCAGCTGGCCTTTCTTCCAACTTATTTCTTAACTGGATATACATTAGAGAGGTATGATGCTGTCAATAAAGGGGAAAGACTGTGATTTGATTACATCTTAGCTTTTTTCCAGCTCTTATATGCTGTCATATTACCCCTAGCGATAAGTTGGATGTGGATCTAATATAGTAGTTAAGATGACAAACCTAGACAGCATATTAAAAAGCAAAGGCATCTCTTTGCCAACAAAAGTCCATCTAGTCAAAGCTATGGGTTTTCCAATAGTCATGTATGGATATGAGAGTTGGGCCACGAAGAAGGTTGAGTGCCAAAGAATTGACGCTTTCAAGCTGTGGTGTTGGAGAAGACTCTTGAGAGTCCCTTGAACTGCAAGAGGATCAAACGAGTCAATCCTAAAGGAAATCAAACCTGAATATTAGTTGGAAGGACTGATGCTAAAGCTGAAGCTCCAATACTTTGGCCACCTGATGCAAAGAGCTGACTCACTGGAAAAGATCCTGATGCTGGGAAAGATTGAGGGCAGGAGGAGAAGGGGGTGGTAGAGGATGAGATGGTTGGATGGCATCACTGACTCTGTGGACATGAGTTTGAGCAAGTTCTGGGAGATGGTGCAGGATGGGGTGGAGGGTGCCTAGAGTACTGCAGTCCATGGGGTCTCAAAGGGTCAGGCACGACTTAGTGACTGAATAACAACAACAAGGTTGACTATAGAAAATAGAGGCTCACCTCAGCAGAACCTGCTAGATTAAATACCTGATTATAGATGGTGGATATTTATGATTAAAGAAGAAAAGCATGGTTTCCTGGAATAATCGGAAGTTCTGATGCCCCAGTGTCATAAAACCTGCTACAGTGTCTCTTTCCAGGCTTTGTCAGACAGCTCAGATGCTCCCCTTTCCTATCTGTCTCTCCAGAAATCAAAGTCTGCAACTCTTTTGTGACAGCATGCTAATTACTAGCCACTTGCTTCTGAAAGGGAAATCTCATCTTATTCCTGGGGTGCTCAGAATTCTTCAGTGGTTTCCCACCATGCTCAGTTTAAACTTGTAGATGAAGCATCCCCTTAACGCTTGAGACTCTGTTAATATTCCCCCATCCTATGTGTTCTAAACACTCTGAAGACATTTTCATTCCTGCAAAAATATGGTTTATTAGCTGACTGTCTGACTGCACAGATGGATAAATGAATGAGTGGATGGATAGATGCAAGGAAGAAAGGATAGAAAAGTGAGTGGATAGATGGATGAATAGCTCAATCAATAAGTTAACTTTCCTTCTCATTTCTGGAAGTATTTAGCCTTTTGAAAGTGAAAATGTTAGTTACTCAGTCATGTCTGACTTTTTGTGACCCCCATGGACTGTAGCCCACCAGGCTCCTCTGTCCATGGGATTTTTCAAACAAGAATACAGGGGGTGGGTTGCCATTTCCTTCTCCAGGGGATATTCCTTCTCCCAGGGACCAAATCCTCATCTCCTGCATCTCCTGCATTGGCAGGTAGATTCCTTACCACTGAGCCACCTGGGAAGCCCCCACCTCTTGAGCTCTATATATTAAAATGAGCAAAGATATGAAACTCATGATACCCAAAATGCATGTGTATGTTTATGTCTCCTATTGAAAGAAAGAAATAATAGGCCAATTATACTTTAATATAGAAATATTACCCAAAACACAATTATTATTTTCATACCTATTGAATATATGTCCCACCCCAGTCCAAGACCATAAACCCATATATTTACAACACAGCATTAATATCACCCAGGTCATTTTGTGTTCTGCTTTGCTCATTTCATAGTTGATCAAAAACATTTGCCATATTTCCACCCAGTTTTCATAATTATCACTTTCAATATCTGCAAAATATCCTATCATATTGATGGGAGATCATTTAGTTCATGATTCCCCTATGGATGGACATTTTAAACTATTTCTATGTTTTCACTGCCATTGTTGTCATTGGCGATAATGCTGCAAGGACTAATAAAAGATGTGAATATAGAAAGTCTGATTAAAATTTTTCATCAATTTTTCCCTTTCCCAAAGAGCATTTGATTACCTCAGAGCTCATTATGTCCTTAATCTCTATTATAATTTTCTTTTTTCAATCTTCATATCTATTGGTTACATCTCTTATTATTTGTCCTTCTACCATTCTCCCCTTCTCTGGGAAGATACGGTGGCTCGGAGGTGAGGAATTCGCCTGCCAAGGCAGAGGGTGCTGGTTCAATGCCCCTAGAGGAGGAAATGGCAACCACTCCAGTACTCTTCACCGGGAAATTCCACGGGCAGAGAGGAATCTGGTGGGCTACGGTCCATGCGGTCGCAGAGAATCAGACACGACTGAGTGACTAAACAGCAACAATAACAAACACCCTTTCTCTAGCTTTGACCTTAAAAATCCTATGCAATCATTTGTAAAATACCACAGATATGAAGTCAAACCAGCCTGAATTCAAATGCTGTCTATCCCTTTGTAGCTCTGTGAACTCAGAGAAGTGACTGACTATTTCTAGCTTTCAGTGCTTCCCCGGTGGCTCAGTGGTAAGTGGTAAAGAATCCACCTGCCAATGCAGGAGACCCAAGAGACGTGGGTTCAGCCCTTAAGTCTGGAGGATCCCCTGGAGAAGGGCATGGCAACCCACTCCAGTATTCTTGCCTGGAAAATTCCATGGATGGACGAGCCTGGTGGACTATAGTCCATGGGGTTGCCAAGAGTCAGACACAACTGAGCACACACAACTTTCAATTGGCTAAATGAGAACACTGTCTTCATTATAGGTTTATTTTACAGCAAACTCTAAGAAAACATTTGTTGCTACTCTTAACATTTTTTATTATTGTTTTCTTTAAAGAGCTTTACAAGTTTGGACTCAGAGAGGATAGAATCGAATCTAAAAATTGTAACAGAGAAAGAAATTTAGGGGCTTATTCATCTCCTTCTTTTCTTCTCACTCCCCTTTTAAATAATTGTAGAGAGCACTGTGATGACCAGTGACCAGTTTTAAGGGGTTTTTGCCTAACTCATCATAAAAATAATTCTCTGAGATTTCTTCCCATATTATTACATAATATTCCTAAAAAATAAGCTTTAAAATAAAGAGTAGCAGTTTGCCCCCAAAGAAGGGATATTTCACATTGTTTCACACAGAAAAAATGGTGATTCATTGACATGGTTTTGAAGTTACTATAAATAATATTATGATTAATAACTTTGAGTATAAAACATTTCCTTCAAATAAGCATTATTTTCTTAGGAAGAATTCCAGCATTTGAACTTACTGTGTCAGACAATATACACATTTTAAACTTGATTTGTTTTGAAATGATGTTTTTCTAAAGTATTGTACAAATTTTTTATACTTGCTAAACTGTCTCAGGTTCTGTAATATGAGCAAAAAGAAGATAGAAAGCTTTGAAGAAACAAACTCAGCTAGTCTAATATTAATGATACAAGATTTCTATTCTGGGAAATATATTTATTTCCTTTTACATCTTGTTGTTTCAGACTATGTTTGCATATGAAATATCCAAATAAATATTGTCTTCATGGTAAAAATACTATCACTACACAACTTATAAGGAAAGACAAAAATTAACCTAGTAATATTGTTGCTCAGTTGCCAAGTTGTGTCCAACTCATGGGCTGCAGCATGCCAGGTTTCCCTGTTCATCATCATCTCCCCAGAGTTTGCCCAAGTTCATGTTCATTGAATCAGTGATAAATGAAAAGGAACTTTACCTTGCTAAAAAAAAAAAAAAGCTCCATGAATTGGGCTAAAACACAATTCGGCTTGATCAGATTGAGTATAATTTTGTGTGTCTCACAAACGTCACCCAAAGAGTTGATTGCTCAAAATGATATTCTGTGCTGAAAGGTTTTGGATCATGAAAACGTTTGCATATAATTGCTATTATTAAGGAACAGTGGTTTTCCTTTGCTTATAGTGATGAGGTTTTTCTAGACTAGCAAGTAAAGGGTGGTGGGACTGTCTAAACCTGGTTCTCCCCCAAATTTTCTTTCTCTCTCTCTCACCCAGGCAGCCGATCACCACCTTTCCATCAGATGCTCACCTTTGCTAATGAGTAGTTAATGGGTTTTGGCATTGTTGAAGGCATAAGCATAAACAGGGTTGTAGGACCCCAGGATGTCCTGGTGTTCTATAACCATACATAAGATCCTCAAATCCAGCCCCTAAACCATTTCCCACTCCCCTTAATAGCTTCCTGGAGCATCTAGTGTTCAGAAATACAGCTCTATTTTAAAACCTCCAAGTCACCACTTTATCTGGCTCCATCCTCTCCTCTTGGAATTGATAACGTGTTGACTCAGAGTCATAATGGTAACTTCCTCATGAACAGCTGATGTTGTGAAATTAACAAAGACGAGAACTCCCAGACAGTGGCAGCCAAGAAATGAATTATAAAAATGTGCTTCAGTCACAATACCAGAGAGAATCCGCTTATGAATTAGTAACAGATGGGAAAATACTATTCACTTCCAGTTTTACATAAACGTCTATAATGCTTGTTCTGATCATAAGTTTTTATTTCTTCCCGAGCTTCATTATGGTTCTAGCAAGATTCCCCATTAAAAATAATAATAATAAAAAGCTTGCAGTGTGTCGATGCTATTTTTCTCTCTTCCTTCTCTCTCTGTTAAGTATAAAAAATAAAGAATAATTCAGATGGGAGGTACACATATCATTTCACTGCGTACTTTTTGTTTTGCCAAGCAAAGTCTTATTTGCTCCCTTCAACCACGTGGAGCTTCCCAGGTGGCCCAGTGGTAAAGAATCCACCAGCTAATGCAGAAGACACAAGAGACTTGGGTTCAATCCCTGGGTTGGGAAGATGCCCTGGAGAAGGAAATGGCAACCCAGTATTCTAGCCTGGAAAGTTCCATGGACAGAGGAATCTGGCAGGCTGCAGTCTATAGGGTCACAAAGAGTCGAACACAGCTTAGTGACTAAACAACAACAAATTCACCCCTTACTGAAATTGTCAGTTTGGGGGTGACAATTAACTAAAATGGCCTCTATTTTTGTGTTCAAGGTATGTGTTTATGATCAAAAGCCCATACATATCTATATTAAATGGAGGAGGAAATGACAACTCACTCCAGTGTTCTTGCCTGGAAAATTCCATGGACAGAGGAGCCTGGCAGGCTACAGTCCATGGGGCTGCAAAGAACTGAGCATGCCCTTATATTAAAGGAAGGGGTCCTGAAACAGTGTCTAAGAACAATTCTAAGTACAGAAATTATGTTTCTCTCCTATCTTTTCCCTTCGAACTAAGCTGCTTACTTCCCATAACCAATCTTCCTTCCTAAAGGCAACATTTTATTTGTGAAAGTGCTTTGAAAAGACAGGGGGATATCAGCATTATTTTAGAGAGTCTTTCTAAAGAACCATAACAAGTCTATTTGAATCTTTTATTTGGTATTAACTAGATATTTTATCATAAGTGAGCAGGGAGTTTCTGGTTCACTAGTCTTTATTGCTTTCTTGAATGCATCTCAACCTTTTCCATAGCTCAAGTCCATATAATCCTCAATCCTTTTTTCCTTTAAATTTTAACTCCTTCCCTGTGTTCCCCATAACTCCTCTTGTTAATATCTCTGAGAATGCACTGTTGAGCTGTCATCTTGAATGTGAAAATGCTTTGAACTCATGGTGAATTGTGCCTTTTAAACAGGGCTGTAAGAACTTGAGCCATTCAGCTTGGTTTACCCTTAGCCAAATATACTTGTTTCAGGATTTTTACCCCTTTCTTTTCTGAGTGCCTGAGGGAGCCCTGTCCGGAAGCAATGCATCTGGTTCAGGTTTATGTTTAAAAGGAGTCCTTATCTCTGACCCTGGGCATAATTATTATTTTTTAAAAGTTGTTTTTGGTATGTACCATTTTTTAAAAGTCTTTGTTGAATTTGTTACAGTATTGTTTCAGTTTTGTGTTTTTGGTTTTTGGACTCAAGGCATGTGAGATCTTAGCTCCCCAACCAGGGATGGAACTCCCTGCATGGGAAGGTGAAGTCCTAACAAGCTGAACCAGCAAGGAAATCCCTTGATTCTGGCATAATTAAATAAATGTTTTCGGGGGTCCTTTAGGCTTCCCTTGTGGTGCTAGTGGTAAAGAATGGGCCTGCTAATACAGGAGACATAAAAGACGTGGCTTTGACTCCTGAGTCAAGAAGATTCCCTTGGAGGAGAAAAGGGCAACCCACTCTAGTATTCTTGCCTCCTCCTACCAAGTCTGTTTATTTGGAAAAAAAAAAATTGGGGGCCACACCTTGTGGCTTGGAGAAGGGCATGGCAAACCACTCCAGAGTTCTTGCCTGGAGAATTCCATGGACAGAGGACCCTGGCGGGCTACTGTCCATGAGACAGCAAAGAGCCGGACGTGACTGAGTGACTTGGCACGCACAGGGCCCCTTTCAAATTCCTGCAGAAGAGTGCAGCAGATATTCACGATGATTTCCTGAGTGGTCTTCTTGCCTCTTTCTCAGCCCCTTTCTTCCACCTATCCCCCTTGGGCATCATGTTTCTTCACCAGTCTCATCTCCTATTATACATTCTCTGCTTCAACCACAAAGAGCAGTTTTGAGCCTGTCTTTGTGTGTTTGTGTATCTCATCCTTTCTGAATGGAATGACCTTTCTCCCCATCCACACCAGGCAGATTCACCCGTCAGCATTCAGAGGGAAACCTCACTTCACCAGAAAGCCTGACGTCTCGTAACACTTTTTCCCTGTCCTGAGATAATCTATTGAGATGTGAGTCTGTTCTTTGTTCTTGCAGCTCTGGGGAGCTCCAACAAGTGAGATAAACCTTTTTCTTCTTCCTTGCAAGATGGAAACTGAGACTTTCTGTTCCAAATTCTGGCTCCCAGACTGCACGGAAGTGGGGTCACAGAGGACAACCTTGACACCCCACCACACACACTTTCACACACACTGTCTTAAATCTTTTCTAGCACAGCTCTGTGTGTGTGTGTATCTGTCACTCAGTCATGTCTAACTCTTTGTGACCCCATGGACTGTAGCCTGCCAGGTTCCTCTGCCCATGGAATTTTCCAGGCTAGCATACTAGAGTGAGGTGCCATTTCCTACTCTAGGGGAGCCTCATGACCCAGGGATCAAACCCTTGTCTATTGCATCTCCTGCACTGGCAGGCAGATTCTTTACCACTAGTGCCACCTGGGAAGCCCAAAAACCCTCTAAAGGATATATTACTGCCCAGGTTTGTCAAAAATAAACAACTGCAAATATGGCATCAGAGGATCAAGGTTGGATTTCAATGTCAATGAGTCTAATGGTAAAAACAATGTTTGGTCTACCAGGTCCTCTCTGTTTTTGAAGCTGGGGCATGCAGCCTCTTGTTTGGCCATCTCCGGTCTCACATTTGCCTGCTGGGATCATCCTGTACCCATGGGGGAAAGAACTGAGGACAAGCTGAGCCCATCTCACTTTGGTGCCTCTAAATGGAGCTGGCTAAGACCCAGTCCAAGTTCTAGCCCCCAATGAGACTCTCTGATTGCCAAGGGAGGCAGCGGAGGAGTTTAGTTAGAAACTTAGCTGTTGACCTGGGAGTTTCCTAAGTCCTTCTGGCTCTCCCCACCATTCTCTCATCCCTACAATGGGGGGTAAAGGCCCACTGGCAGTCCTCAGCAGAAGACTTCTGCCTCCCCGGTGGGGTTCAATCTTTGGCTAATCTTGCTGAGCCTTTTCTGTCATCGTTATTGGTCTCTTTCACGGCCCCTGCTGGAACTTAAGACTCATTGTCAGAATCAGCTCGGTCAGAGGGTTCCAGAGGGGACCATTGGAGTTTTATGGAGACTTTTCTATCTGCTAAATAACCTTGAGAAAAGAGTTGAGTTATTGACTTTCTGACTCACGGCTCTACCTCCTCAGCCACCTGGGGTGAGAGTTTATATTCTCTGACATCCAGTGTCTCCTGAGGGCATAGCATCATTGTGGACAGGGAGCATTCACTGGCTTAGTTATTTAAGAATCCGCTTGCAATGGAGGAGATGTGAGTTTGATCCCTGGATCGGGAAGATCCCCTAGAGAAGGGATTTACCCACTCCAGTATTCTTGCCTGGAGACTTCCATGGATAGAGGAGTCTGGTGGCCTGCAGTCCATGGGGTTGCAAAGAGTCGGATGTGACTGAGTGACTAAATAGAAAAACTTTCTATTTTCAAGTTTTGAGTGTATGCCCCTAATTCTCCCTGTTGGGCTCCTAATCCTCTCCTGTTTCAAAGGCAAGCGCACAGATGACCTTCACATTCACCCTCTCTTAGGGTCTGAGTAATAAATGCATAATTCTAGGGTCTAGCTCCTAAATCCCTCACCATCCATTAAACTCTTCCTGAATATTCTGTGAATCACTATGGTTTAAAGACAGTATGCCTTAAAAATAGATTGATAAAAGTGTACATTTAAAGACTTTCTCCAGTATTTATGTTATTCTAGAGGTGACACTGGAGAGAAGAGTATCAGTATAAATCTTCTTCTACCTAGAGATCACCCTGGAACCTGTCTGGGTAAGAATGTTTGGCTGTAAACCCACCATTTCCAGCCAGGAGTGTCAGAGTTGCTAGAGAATTGGGTCTATGAGGTATGTTGCAGGCAACCAAAGGAGTCATTCACTGAAGCAGGACAAGGGGTGGGTGGCATTCAGCAAGATTATACCGGTGTAGAACAACCTGAGAATGGAAGCAAATTCCCAAAATATGGCAAAAAAAAAAAATCTGACACTACACCCCATCATGTGGGGATCTTCCCTGACCAGGGGTTGAGCCCGTGTCCCCTCCATTGGCAGGTAGCGTCTTAACCACTGGACCACTAGGGAAGTCCCTGCATCCTTATATATTCAAGGTTCCTCTTCTTTCAAGCTTCAACCCACTATCAGGACTGGTCCTCCACCTTACTCACCATAACTGAAAACGTCCCCAAACATTGTTCTGGGGGCAGGGCCGGTGGCAGGCAACATCACCCCTGGTTTCAAACCACTGCTGTAGATGAGATGAAAACCTCTGCTTCTGGTCGCAGGGGTAACTGCAGAAAAGAGTATTATACTGGCAGGGTCACCTGCTCTGTAAGAGGTCCCATGGTGTCACCTGACTTGTGACATCCATTTTAATCCTCACAAGATTTGGAAAGCAGGTTGACACTTGAGCATGACCAGCAGCATCCCCTAGGCCACCCAGCTAAGAAACAGGGAAGCCTGTTTGAATACCTTGCATTTTCCATCATTCTGCTGGACTTTTCCTCCAATTCCTGGAGAAGCCAGGGTTAGAAGACGAAGTGAAACTCTAAAGAGAAAAAGGAGAACCATCAGTGGAAGTGACAGTTGCACCAGAATAAAGGCTTCCTTTCTTCCCAAATGCTCTTTGGTTAAGACAACAAGTGGAGAACATCCCTGACAGTCCAGTGGTTAAGACTCTGCTTTTCAATGCAAGGGATGTGAGTTTGATCCCTGGTCGGGGAACTAAGATCCCACACACCTCCTGTCCAAAAAAAAAAAAAAAAAAACCCAACCAAAACATAAAGCAGAAGCAATATTGTAGCAAATTTCATAAAGACATTTTTTAAAAATCACCCACGTCAAGAAAAAAAAAAATTGGGGATGGAGGGGACACACGTATGCCTATGGCCAATTCACACTGATGGATGGCAAATAAAAAAAAAAGCCATCATGGTATCGTAAAATAACTATCATCCAATTAAAATAAAAAAATAAATTTGAAAAAAAAGACAGCAAGCTGGGAGAGGTCCATTCTTCATCAATTAGTTGTTAGGGCAGTAATGATAGTGGGAGTTCTGGCTTGTATTTAAAGCCATCACAAGGTCACTGGATGTGGCTGTTAAGTCCAGAAAAACAATTCCCCATGAGTTCGGAACCCGTACAAGACAGGTGTGTGCTGGGTTCTCCAAAGATGGCCAAGCCACAGAGCTGAGATGGCCGCCACGGTCTGCCCCTTCACTGCTGATTTTATGGGCTCGACCAGGGTGACGAATGGCCTCGCATTTGGATGGCCTGGTCACAGCTGAAACTCCCTGTCACTGCAGACATATGTGCACTCTGAGAGCTCTGGAGCCATTGGCCATCTGTCCAGGAGGCCACAGCCATCCCTGGCACGGAAATTAGCAATCGGAAGAGGCAGCTTTTCCCCGGCAGACACCTGGAGCCCCAGGCTCATAGACGCGGCCTCGCCAGCTACACAGAGGTGCTGGGAAGCCCCCAGATCAACAGCAGGTGGCGAGAAGGGGGCAACACAAAACTGACAGGAGCTCTCAGCCATCACCCCTGGAAGAGGCGGGAGAAATGATTTCTGTGAGTGTGAACACGGCGAAGGGGAGAGGACAAGTTTGATGGATGCAGTCAAATCTGGGTGTGACTCTCTGTTCCAGCCCCTACGAGATGCATGACCTTAAACAAGTCACTTCTCCCCTGGACTCAGTTTCTGCATCTGGAAAATGACAACAGACTCCTTCTTCCTTCAAGAGAATTGGTGATAAAATTGGCTTTGCCAGTCAGTGAGCGGTTTGCTGGGACAAGGACTGTCAGCTTTGGCCCAACATGGACTTTATTATTTACGGAGAGAAAACAGGGCAGAACCAGATGGTGTGGTCCAAGCTCCTTTAGGGAAAGATGACAAAGTGTTAATCAGGAGACTCAGACATGCTCATAGAGACACATGTGAGTGTCACACAATGAGCTTCAACTTTCAATTGAAAATGTAACATGTTATCAGGGACAAGTGTACACAGGATGCCAGAATGCCTAATCATAAATATATCTTCCTCACTTCCCGGGTGGCTCAGATGGTAAAGAATCTGCCTGCAATGCAGGAGACCCAGGTTCCACCCCTGGGTCAGGAAGATCCCCTGGAGGTGGGCATGGGAGCCAGTCCCAGTATTCTTGCCTGGAGAATCCCCAGGGACAGAGGAACCCAATGGGCTTCAATCTGTGCGATCATGAAGAGCAGGACAGAACTGACCAATTTTCACACACGTGTGTGCTAAATCACTTCACTTGTGTCTGACTTTTTGTGACGCTATGGACAGTAGTTCACCAGGCTCCTCTGTCCATGAGGATTCTCCAGGCAAGAGAGTGAATCGCCATGCCCTCCTCCAGGGGATCTTCCCGACCCAGGGATTGAACCCAAGTCTTTTATGTCTTCTGAATTGGCAGGTCGGTTCTTTACCACTAGCGCCACCTGGGAAGCCCTTCACACATTACACAGATTAATTATTAGATACGGGCTTTGTGAGTCATGGGGAGCAGACGCGTCTTCCCAGTTGGCAAAACCAGCTGGCTCTTCCACCAATAATGCACATGCATTATCTGTTTCCACACCCCACAGCACCCAAACGATTCTCTGACACCCCCCATTTTCCTCTTGGAGCACATATGCATGTTTTAATTTATTTACTCTTTGGAAAGGGGTGGTGTCGAGAGAAATGAACCGTGCAACCCAGTTTACAAAAGAATGCTCTGAACTGCAGCAAATGCAGGACAACAGAGATGCTGCTCCCCTTCTAGAATACGCCCCTGCATCTATGTCCGTCAGAAGCCTTTGAAGGCAGCTGCCTCCTGCAGGAGGCTTCCTGCATTTTCACTTTTGTGAATGATCGGCAGTGCAAGCCAGAGGGGCTGTCTCTGCCGGCTCTTCTCTCTTCCTGGAGGGAGGAGGGCTGGAAGGGAGCAGGCAGCGGGGGAAGCAGGGGCCGCTTTAGCTCCTGGACCGAATGAACCTACGCTCCGCAGCTGCCGCAGCGATAAGGCAGAGGTCCACCACCCACCCCCCCCACCCTCACCCCACTGCAGACACAGAAAGCCCGCTCGAGCTGAGAGGTGAAGTTGTTCACCGCGGATGCTCAAATGAAAACGAGATAAATAGTGAAGTTTCTGAAGGTAATTTGTCCACCCCTTGCTACCTGCCTTTCCAATACAGAGACCATTCTGTGCTTGCCACAAGCAGAAAAGAAAGAGGAGATAGGTAGCAATCCCTCCGAGGCTGCCCCGGGTCAACTTTATCAACATGATCAAATGTTTTGGGTCTCGGCAGCCCCCTGGGCTGGCTCCGGGTTGGGCTTCCTGAGGCATTAAGGGGTGAAGGAGGTGAACACACAGCTCTTCCTGGCGCATCCCAGTGGCATTGCCCGTGTCACCGCTGATAGCAGTTTTATCAAGATAAATCTAGTGCTCCTCTGGAAGGATATTAATAAATTATCTAGTAATGAAAAATGTGAGGGGAACCATACACTTACATCAGGCTTGTGATGATTACTTTGATAGATGCACTGGCAAGATTTCCTCGACAAGGCAGAAATGAGAAACATGACACGTAGACCTTTAAGGGTGACCTCAGAGGGAAAACAGGAGTTGCTGAATGATACAGAAGTGGAATAGGAAAAACCAGAGCTGCGAGGCGCTGCCTGTCGACCGCCAGACGGATGAGCTCCACTGATCAACCGATCATTGAGTTTAGAGTCAGATGCAGAAAGGGAAGGAGGAGTGAGAAGAGGAGGGGAGAGAAGGGAGCAGACAGGGAAGCCTGGGGTCTGTTCATAGAAGCGTGGGATCTGGGATCAAGGTTAGCATAGATGTGTGGATGGAACCTTAGCTTTCTCACAAGACACCGGAACATCCTCAGCCTCCTTACCTGTGAATGAAGAGATGTCAGTGGCACTGAAATCACAGGGCTGGTGGGGATTGCAGGCAATAATCGTTGGAAAGTTCTTTCAGCCAGGAAGTACTCAGTAATGGCAGCATAGACTGTGAGAGAGGTTGGATCCACTTGAGAGATGATAAATGCGGTCATGATCACTGGGAAAGAAGCAGGAACTCAGATGAGGCTGTTAAAGAGGAGAACCTTGGTGCTTTTTTTGTCAGCAGTCCTTGACACATTTCTGGTGCTATGTTAGATTCTAAGGATACCAGTTGAAATGGGGCATGGCTTCCTGCTCCCCCACCATGCATGCACGCATGCTAAGTCACTTCAGTTGTGTCTGACTCCTTGCGACCCCATGGACTGTACCCCACCAGGCTCCTTTGTCCATGGAATTCTCCACTGGAGTGGGTTGCCATGTCCTCTTCCAAGGGATCTTCCCAACCCAGGGATTGAATCCCCATCTCTTCTATCTCCTGCATGGGTAGGCGGGTTCTTTACACCACCTGGGAAGCCCCATGTGCAACACAAATTGTAGTGTAGGAAATGAGTTTGTATAGCAATCAAAGTAAAGTGTGACAAAAGGCTCTGAGAAAAGTGAGCACAAAGGAATAAAACAGGCTGGGCTTCTGTATCAGACTGAGGGATGGTATGCTTGAGGAGGTCCTCTTGGAATGGGAATTTGAAGGATAAAGAGGCATCCATGGGGTGATGGAAGAGAAATGTTAAAAGTGCTTCTTTTGGGGAAAAAAAACCTAAATCTTGGGAATTGCATATGATTCAGCATGATTGGAAAGTAAGATGAAAACTAAAGAAAAGCAAAAGAAGAAGCTGGAGACATCAGCTTGAGCCAGATTAGTCCAAGTTACTTTTTTTTAACATGCGTGGGGTACCATCATGATGCAGTGAGGAATCACTGGCTTTTTAGCATCTGTTTCTCCCCTATTTTAGCAGCTACTTCTTGATTCACTGTTGGAGACTTGTCTCTCCAGCATTTCCATTGATGTCTGAGCTGCAGAACTGCTCACAGGAGGCTGGGGGCAGGCTGGAAGGACACACAGTCACCCGAGGCGTGCCCATCTCCTACTACTACCTGAGCATCCCATGCGTCCATGGTGTGGCTCACTGAAAGCCGGAGGACATCAGGATGGCTTCAGAAACTTGAAAATAGGCAAGTGGGCAGCAGAGGAGAGAATGCTCCCTACAGGTCCACAAAAGATGGAGCCTTGCTCATGAAGCAAAGAGAGATCCAGGAAGCCTTGCTGTGACTCTGATCCCAAGCCCTGCTGAAGGAAGAATCTTCATCTCACCTGTAAAACATTTACAACCATGGTGATCTGAAGCTACAACTCAACCCTGACCCTGTAACATGGGGATGAGATGAAAGATAACCATCCCCCCCCACCCCAATCTTCTGGGTGAGAGGAAGAGGCAAACCCTCATCCAGGGTAGACAGGATTTAATCCACATCTACTTTTCTTTCATATACCATATCTTTTAGACATAATTACAAGATATTTTTAAAAAGGACAGTATGATCCAGAAACTAGTGGGAGGGGGGAAATGGTCAGTAAACTCACAGATGACCCAAATGTGAGAATTAGCATAAAAGTATTTTAACTATTCTCCACCTGCTGAAGTGTCTAGTGAAGAAAGTGGACAATACATAGGAAATAATAATCATTTCAACAGAGAGGGAAAACATGACCAAAGAAACATGGAGATATTGGAACTAAAAAATATGTTTGAGGAAGAAGATAGCAAATGGGCTTATTTGTAGGCTAATCGTAGTGAAAATATATCATGGAAAAATCAAATTCAATAAAATTATTTACACTGACTCATTAAAAAAATAAACAGCATCAGAGATCTCGGGGATATTGTAAAACAGTATAATATGTAATTGGAGTCAGGGGTCAAGGACAGGGTCTGTTTTTCCCTCCACTGTATCCTCAGACCCTGACACAGATTCTTACACAGCAGAGGCCTGGGGAGAAGTTGTCATCTTTTTTTCTTCCTTTGCTATTTTAGGACACTTACCTATGTTGCCTGGAAGAAGAACTCGAGTCCCCAAAAGTACATAAAAAGAGTTTTGTTTTTGCAATACCTCATCTTCCTGTCTCCAGTCCTCTTCCCTGAGTGGAAAGGATTCTGGAGTTAGAGAGTTCAAATCTTGTTTGGGTCAAAACAAGTTCAAATCTTGTTTCTATACATCCTGATCTTAGGGTGCATGCCTGCCCCACTCATTTCAACCCCATGGACTGTAACCCACCAAGCTCCTCTATCCATGGGATTCTCCAGACAAGAATACTGGAGCAGGTTGCTATTTCCTTCTTCAGGGGATCTTCCTGACCCAGGGATCAAACCCGCATCTCTTGTAACTTCTGCAACTGGCAGGTGAATTCTTTACTACTGCACCACTTGTAGACATCACAAACCAGTTAATGTTGTCTGAGACCATGTGCTCATCATAGAAACCTGAAATGGTAAAACTGCTTTGCAGGTGTTGGAGTGGATGGTCGGGTAAGTCAGATCATATGGAAGGATGGACTCAGTGCCCCTTGCTCTCCCATCTCACTGAGCTCTCTTTCCTCCCTCATTTCTTGGTTCCCATCCAGCATCTCTCATCCACCTCCTCTGCCCATGAGCCCCTTCCCACCCCCTTGCTGCTCCCCATGTCTGTGTGGTATGAACACACCCTTTACGACAGCATCCATTGAGGTCAAGGTTAGGTGACACCAAGGTGAGGGGGGAGTGGGAGGAATGGGTGAACACTCCACTCCATTTCATGCCAGGTCCCCACTTCCTGCTTAGAAGCACAATATCAAACCAAGTGGCCCCATTAGAACCCATCTAGTTTAGGAGTCCTTGGGTGGAGGCTAAAGTGCCGAGCTCCAAGGGGCCCTGGGGTTGAGACACAGTACGCACACAATTTCACACTGACCGTATCACACTTGATGCTTGAGAACACTCAGAGGGCCTCAACTTCAGAATCCCCCAGACCCTTGTTCCTTACATATGTTCTCTTAATCTGATCATTGACTCCATTGCACGGTGTCAGGAAATACCAAATCTGCACGTTCTTCAGGGAAACAAAACCAAATGGAGCTAATGAGAGAGAGTTTATTTTAAGGAATTGACTCACCATGATGGGATGTGGGGGGGGTGCTTGCCAGGTGGCACTAGCAGTAAAGATCCTGCCTGCTAATTCAGGAGACATTAGAGACACAGGTTCAATCCCTGGGCCAGGAAGATCCCTAGGAGGAGGGCACGGCAACCCACTCCAGTATTCTTGCCTGGAAAAAACCCTTTCTCCCAAAGATGATGCAAAGTCCTTAGATAATGTTCACTCTTCTCCTTGACATACTGAAACTTTAATGCACTCATAAAAAAGTAACAATTCTCAGACACTGTGATATAAAGCTAATATGTCTTTATGTTTTATGACAAAGGAATCAGAGAGGCAGGAAAACAAATATTTGCTTAAAATTTATACAAATAAAAACATATGCATAAAAATGTGAGAAAAGTACTCAAAACACAATGACAATGTATTACAATTTTTGTATTTTCTGTTTGTTTGAAAACAGGTTCCAGAAAGGATTTCTGTCTCCCCAGGCACTGGTGCTACTCCAGTATTCTTGCCTGGGAAATCCCATGGACAGAGGACCCTGGGGGCTATAGTCCATGGGGTCCAAAGGGTCAGACACAACTGAGCGACTAAACAGCAGCAGCAGACACAGGTCCTCGGTGCTGTGCACAGGTTCACAGCCAGGGCTCTGCTTCGGGACACAGCGGGTCAGCATCCGTGCTGACAGTAACTCAGTCTCCTTAGGACTTGTCAGGGTTTCAGCTTCAGGACCACAAGGGGCTCTGTACACGCTGATAAGAGCCTGGTTTTTCAGGACCTGCTCAGGGAGGTGCCACCTGGAGGAAAAGATCATCCCCCAAACCAAAGGCAGAGTAACTCCTGACACAATCTTGGTGCCTCTGAAGTAGACATGGACTCCTCCAAGGGTGATTAGAATCACGTTTTTGTGTGAACTGGATCTGGTTCTTCAAAAGTGAAAGTTGCTCAGTTGTTTATGACTCTTTGCGAGCCCATGGACTATTCAGTCCATGGAATTTTCCAGGCCAGAGTACTGGAGTGGGTAGCCTTTCCCTTCTCCAGGGGATCTTCCCAACCCAGGGATCGAACCCAGGTCTCCTGAATTGGCAGGCAGGTTCTTTACCAGCTGAGCCACCAGGGAAAGCCCATGTCTAAATACTAAGGATGCTACAGGCCATCCTCAGTGTGTGGCTTGTCTTGGATCTGAGGTTCCATTTCAGTTTGAATTAACTGAGGGGATTCAGCATCCCTGCCAGCTGGGAGCATGGCCTCCACAGAACTGAACTCACCTGAACTTGAACTGGGGTTTGCACTTCCCAAGTGGCCAACAGGAGTCACCAAACCTACTTTTGATTTTTGCAGCTCCTTCAGTGTTCAGCTGGAGGACTTGATTCTGCACTTGAACTTGGCTTCTCATGCAGTGGTCTGGAGCTTGACCTCCTCAAGATCTGCCAGGGCTTTGGCTTCCAGACAATGCCAGGACCTGTCAATAGTGACAGGTCGGATTCCTCAGGACAGATTGGAGCTTTGGCTTCTGGATAAATGTGGGCAGTATCCATGCAGGCAGGAGCTCAGTATCTTCAGGACCTGGTGGGAGGCATCTACGCAGGAGTAAAAGGTAAGGAAAAAGGGAGAAGTTTCCTGTATGCAGATTATTGCAGAGAAGGTCCGTTTTCAGAGAAACCAGCAGAGGAAGGGCTTGATGTGGACCACTGTGGACTTTAGTTAGTTTTGTATGTGGTATAGGTAGTGTCCACTACCGTCCTTTGGTGTATGGTGTCTAGTTTCCCTGGCACCATTTATTAAAGGAGACTGTCCTTCCTGGCAGTGTGTGTCCTTGACAGCTTTGTTGTAAGTTAACTGACCACACACATGTGGGTTTGTTGCTCTTTACTCTGTTCCTCTGGTCCATGTGCTGATTTTTGTGCCAATACCACACTTTTTTGGTTGCTGTAGCTTCATGGTATAGTTTGAAATCAGGGATCCAGATGCCTCCAGCTGTGTTCTTCTTTCTTGAGATCACTTGGCTACTCTGGGTCCTTTGTTGGTCCCTACAAATGATGGGATAGATTTTTCTATTTCTGCAAAAAATGCTATTTGAATTTTCTTAGGGACTGAATTGAATGTGTACACTGCTTTGGCCAGATGAACGTTTAAATGCAATTCTTCCAGTACATGACCATGGACTATTTTTCTATTGATTCGTGACTTCAGTTTCTTTGTTCAGTGACACAGTTTTCTGTGTGCCTGTCATTCTCATCTTTGGTGAGATTTGTACTTGGGTGTTTTGTTCTTTTTGATGCCCCGGTGGATGGATTTGCTCTCTTAAGTTTTCCTCTGGTGCTTCATTGTCGGTGTAGCGAAATTTGATGGATTTTTTTTTGTATTGTTTTCATATTATGAAACTTTACTAAATTCCTTTGTTATAACAGCTTATTTTGATGGTTTGATTGGTCAAAAGTTGGAACTCAAAAATCCCACTGTTTCTATATAACTCAAGTCATGTGCAACACCCAAGGTATACTGGCTCCTAATATAATCTTCCCATGGTGCCTGTTAGTAATGTGTGGTTGGGTGCATGCTTCAGTTGTGTCCAATTCTTTGCTACCCTATGGACTGTAGCCCACCAGGCTCATCTGTCCATGGGGATTCTCCAAGCAAGACTATTGAAGTGGGCTGTCATGCCCTCCTCCATAGGATCTTCTTGACCCAGGGATCAAACCTGTGTCTTTTTTGTGTGGTCATCACTTCCTAACTGTTCATCAGGCAATGTTCTTAGTAGCCTGAAGTCAACCATAATGTGAATGTTGGTTGGACTCCAGAAATTGGCAAATATTATCAGTAAGGCCTTTTGATGTGTGTGTATGTGGCTCATCTGTTCAATATTACCTATGTATCACTGAATATGAGCTCTGTGATAATAGACACTGTCTGTTTTGTTTTTCATCCTAGCACCTGAAACAGTGCCTTGCACATGGCAAGTGTTTCATAAATGTTGATTTAATTAATTTAGCTAAGCTCAATATTCCCCACTGCTCAGCTGGAAAAGCTGAGGCTCATGGAGGGTGTCCCTTTCTCAGGGTTGCCAAGCTTAGACCAACTGATCCCAGATTGAAACTCAATTCACTCCAACTCTGGATCTAAGTTCTCGATGCCACGGGAAAAGGGGAACCATCTGAGAGTATAGATACCCTCAGATATTTTGAACATCCTTCCTATAGATGCTGAGTGAGTGTCACCACAAGGAAAACCCAGGATGATCAGAGGAACCATGGGTACTAAAGAGGTGAGCTTTCTTCATCACCACTGTTGACACATTTTCTTCTCTGCCATGAGTTTGACAAAATAAATTCTCAGCCCACAACTACTTAATTAGGCTGTACTCATATATCTCCAGACTTCAAAAAAGACAGTGGAAGCAGCTTATAGCCACTGGCAGCCAACAAGAAGAAGCAGAATAGCCCCTGGCAGTATTTTTCTCCTTGCTCAGTAACTTGAGTCTGGCCCTAAATCTCTATTATTCTTCCAGGAGGATGGTCCTGATTAAAGGATTCCTTCTGCAGCTGAGGCTCAGTGATAAGGGCTTTCTGTTTAGACCCTCCTACTCTACAAAAAGAACGTAAATCATCATTTTGCATCAGCTTAGTTTCCATATTTTATTTTTACTGGAAGTTGTAGAGAAGGGGCACAGTAGATTTGGAAACCTGAGTCTGACTGCATATATAATATGGCTGGTGAGTATTTTTTATAAGAAGGGTCAATTCTATAGCATTATTAATTAATTTCTTTCTTTTTGAAACACATCCACCAATTGGCAGGGAAGGGACTGGGTATTTATGAAGCCCTGATGTGTGCCAGGCATAGTGCAATGTGGCCTAGATATTATCTCTTAGTCACAGAAAAGCTTGTAAAGGTTGATGTCATTGACCCTTTTTTATAGTGAAGAAACGGTACACTGGAGGAGATGGACATCTTGTTCAAGGCTCCGTGGCTCATGAGTGACAAGACTTGTGAAGCCACCTGGGCATTCTGAATCCACAACACACAGGATCTCATCTAACTGATGTCTCTCTTAGAGAAAATACTCAGGGGACTTCCCTGGTGATCCAGTGGTTAAGAATCCTCCTTGCAGTGCCAGGGATATGGGCTTGATCCCTGGTCAGGGAACTAGGATCCCATGTACTTCAGAGCTTCTGAACTCACGTGCCCCATCTGTTGAGCCCAGGCACCCCAGCTAGAGAGTCTGTTCATGCATGTGTGCCCAGTCGCTTCAGTTGTATCCAACTCTTTTTGATACTGTGGACTATAGCCCTCCAGGCTCCTCTGTCCATGGGATTCTCCAGGCAAGAATACTGGAGTGGGTTGCCATGCCCTCCTTCAGGGGATCTTTCTGACTCAAGAATCGAACTCATGTCTCCTGCCTCTCCTGAATTGTAGGTGGATTCTTTTTCCACTGGGCCACCTAGGAAGCCCAGAGAGTCCTAACACCAAGGCAGAAAATCTTGCTTGACATGTCTAAGACCCAGCACAATCAGTTCAGTTCAGTTCAGTCACTCAGTCATGTCCTACTCTTTGCAACCCCATGAACCGAAGCATGCCAGGCCTCCCTGTCCATCATCAACTCCCAGAGTCTACCCAAACTCATGTCCGTTGAGTCGGTGATGCCACCCAACCATTTCATCCTCTGTCGTCCCCTTCTCTCCTGGCCTCAATCTTTCCCAGCATCAGAGTCTTTTAAATGAGTCAGCTCTTCACATCAGGTGGCCAAAGTACTGGAGTTTCAGCTTCAACATCAGTCCTTCCAATGAACACTCAGGACTGATCGCCTTTAGGATGAACAGGTTGGATCTCCTTGCAGTTCAAGGGACTCTCAAGAATGTTCACAATAATTACATTTAAAAATATTTTAAAAAGTACTCTGTAGCAACTCAGTCTGAGCCCAGGTTTTCCCTAAGCAGAATCCACAGGATGAGTGTAGGACAAACTGAGAAAGTAGCCTTAACATACATACACTCCGATGTGTAAGATAGATACCTAGTGGGGAGGGGTTATATAACATAGGAAACACAGCCTGGGGCTCTGTGATAACCTAGAGGGGTGGAATGGGTGGAGAAGGGCGCTCAAGAGGGAGGGGATATATATGTGTGTATACATGCAATTGTGACTGATCCACCTTGATGTACAGCAGAGAACTCCACAATGTTGTAAGGCAATTGTCCTCCAATGAAAACAAACAAAATTCCAAGGAAGCAACCTTAGATACTGGTATGGGGAACAGTTCTCAGCTGGAGGAGGGGGTGATTTTGCCACCACTCTGCTCACCCAGGTAGCCATGTCACATCTGAGAGAAGAGGTGTTATTGGCATCAAGTGGGTAGATACCAGGGAGGCTGCTCAACTCCCTGCAACGCCAAGGGATAGTCCCCAGCACAAAGAATTACCCAGCCCCAAACATCAGTCCTCTCCTGGTTCATAAACCCTAGTCTATCATGAATACATAGCTTTCTCTTCCCAGACATAATCTCCCTGGAGAAGAAAGCAGTGAACCAGAGGACCCAATCCACAAGAACAGGATTTCAAGCACAAACTGGGGAGATAGGATAGTTGAGGAGCTCAGAATCCTAATCAGGTCCACTGGCAAACCTTTAAAACTGGTTTCCACATCTGTTTTCTGCACCCTGCCACTCCATCTTCTTTCTCCAGTGATTATCTCAAATTCTTGCAAATCTGAGGACTTCATCAAAAATAGCATGTTTCATGTTCTCTGCCAACTCACTGACATTGCAGTTGCCTGGATTGGGGTTTCTTCACTTTGGTAAAAAGTTCAAACATATGGGGAACCAACCTGGGCAAGCAACTGTTTTTATGTTTTGTTGATTTGAAATAAAACATCAGAAATTTCTAGACCAGAAAACAACAACAAAAAAAGAGTTCATACAGAGTATGCATAAAAACCAAATAGGAAAGTTCTTATTAGCAAAGTCATATGTGTTCATTGCTGAAATTTTAGAAAATAGAAGCCTACAGAAGTAAATAAAATTCTATGATAAACTTATCAGCCAGTAATAACTGTTTATAATATTTTAGAGAATGGACTTCTAGTCTTTTTTCTTCCATAAATACATTTGCAAATGAAATTATTCAAATGGGCTCTGTGATAATCAAGGCATGTAAATACTGGCAAATAAGAATAACAAAAATAAGAAATAACAGCAGCAAGAATAGCAGAAAACAATAGCCAATACTGAAAAAGTGCAGCTTTTGTGCCAAATATTTTGAGACCTTTACACTCATTTACTCCACTCAGAAACCTTGTGAGGTGGGCACTGTTGGTGTTGTTGTTCAGTCACTCAGTTGAGTCCGACTCTTTGTGACCCCATGGACTGCAACACGCCAGGCTTCCCTGTCCTTCACGATTTCTCAGAGTTTGCTCAAACTCATGTCCATTGCGTCAGTAATGCCATCCAACCATATCATCTTCTGTCATCCCCTATTGCTATTCCCATTTTCAGGATGGGAACACACAAGCAACATGACCACCATCAGAAAGGCCAGAGGTCCATTGCATGAGCTCAGGAATGAGCTCTAGGAGATTCTCTGGGAGACCTGAGCATCCCTCCCCTTCGCCCTGGCCCCCTCTTCATCCACTTCCTACTTTCTAATCCCAGATACCTAATTTTGTGGCTGTTATAATAAATGGCCATTGCCTGGGCAACTTAAAACTACAGAACTGTATGCTCTCTAATTCTGGAGGCTAGACATCAAAATCGGGGTGTCCGCAGGACCACCCTCTCCCCTGGAGAATTTCATCTTTGCTTCTTACAGCTTCTGCTAGCTGTGCACATTCCTGGGCTCATGGCCCAGCAGCTCTCTCTGCTACATTTTCATGTGGGCTTCACTTCTATGGCTTCCTTTAAAACTTCTCTGCATCAGCTCCCTTCCTGCCTCAGCATTCCTTCCTGCATGTCTAGTTTCTTCACTTTACCTTCTCAGCTTCCTCCTCTCCCAAGTCCAGAAAACTCACGCCTTGTCCCAGGCATCCACACTGCCATCCACGTCATCTCTGCAGGTGTCTCTGAATGTCAATGATCTTTGAAGGATGGCTCCTAGGAGCTAACTCAGATTCCTCCTGCTAATGTTGGCAACTTCTCATCATGTAAAAGTAAAGGCTCTTTTACTTTCCAGAGTGAAGATGCAGAACAGTGAACAAAATGTGCAAAAGGATGCAAAGAAATCTGGCAAACAGAAAAAAAAATTCTTATTTTCCTACTAATTGACTCAATTAACTAAGGGAGAATTTCTTAGAGCAGTTTAGCCTCTCTTGGAGGGTTCCAGCAAGCCCAGGCTTCCCTTTAACACCACTGGAGGAGGAAAAATGCTTCCTCGGGAGGTAAGAAATTACACAGTGAAACAGTAGTTCCTTAAAGAAAAAAGTCTTCTCCCCGGGGCTTCCTAATCTCTCCCCTAACCTCAGATAGTACCAGACAAGGGATTTCTCACTTTTTAAAATTGAATTTATATTTTAGATTGGAGTATAGTTGATTCACAATGTTAGTTTTGTGTGTACAGGAAAATAATTCAGTTGTACCTACACATATATCCATTCCTTTCAGATTCTTTTCCATTATAGGTAATTATAGAATATTGAGTAGAGGTCCCTGTGCTATACAGCAGTAGGTCCTTATCAATGATCTATTTTATATATATTGTTTTTGCTTAGTCACTAAGTCATGTCTAACTCTTTTGCAACTCCATGGGCTGAAACTCAACAGGCTCCTCTGTCCATGTGAATTTCCAGGCAAGAATACTGGAGTGGGTTGCCATTTCCTACTTCAGGGGACCTTGCTGACTCAGGGACCAAGCCCATGTCTCCTGCATTGGCAAGCGTGTTCTTTACCACTGAGCCACCAGAGAATAGTAGTGTGTATAATTTAATGGCTTCCGAGATGGCGAAGTGGTAAAGAATCCACCTGCCAGTGCAGGAGATGGGGGTTTAATCCTGGGTCAGGAAGATACACATATATACACACACACACACACATATATATATATATAACATATATATATTCTTTATCCATATATCTGTTGATGGACATCTATATTGCTTTCATGTCTTGTGTATTGTATGCAGTGCTACAGTGAACACTGGAGTGCATGTATCTTTCTGAATTATGGCTTTCTTCAGATATATGCCCAGGCATGGGATTGTAGGATCATATGGTAGAATTTTCTGCTTTCTAAAGTCACTGTCATGGGTCTTTTAATTTAGGAAATCAAAAGAAAGGCTGTAAACCAACCCTTCATGGGATGACATAGCCACTCTAGTTTGGCAGGGATCTGGGCATCTTCAAAACACAGCAGAACAGGTAATTAAACAACAAAACAGATTCTATTGAGAAAATAGTGTGGGTGGCCCAGGGCAGCAGAACTCGAGACGGGAGCAAATGGAGACGTAATTTTGCCCCTTGCCACACGCACTCCTGAGTTCCACTTTATTGCAAAAATGGACCCCATCTCCAACCTCCATCAAATATTTTATACATACGCATATATCTCCGTACTTTGAAACTGAGAACAGATTCATATTCTTAACTGGTATTAAGTTTACAGTGTTGGAGGTTTCATTTGCATAATAAAATGCTATGCAAGAGGAGATGAGGGTTAATCAAAAGGTTTTATCACTCTTTTTAATTATCTTCATTATGCCGGAACAAGATGTAAATTTTAATTCTACCTTGTTAGCTAGCAGATCCCACCAAACTTTAGAATATCCTAATCATCTGTCATTTTTAATAGGCACAGATGCCAGTGATTCTAGCAAGTGAAATGCCCTAAATATTGTAAGCTTTATTAATCTGATTGATAAATCATTTAATATCATTCAACAATTATTAATGTTAAACATGAGATCACCCCAGATGGAGACCCCTGTGAACCCCAAATGGTCCCCCTAGTTTTTCCTTTCCCCATCCTGCTCTTCATTAACCTATGCTGGAAATTCTTCCTTGTTCACACAGCACTTCTTTTTTTCCCTCCTTCCCCATCAAATCTGGAACTCGAGCTTTCAGTTCACGTGCAGCCCTTTTCTGGTGATCCACAAACTCTTTAGGTTTCTAAAAGGATACAGGACGTACTGCAGTCTTAGCCCACAGACATGAGAAAGATTTTCAAGAGATGAGCGGTGGGGGATGTCTATGTAGGTGTTGGGTTTATCTGCTAAACTCATCGTACAGAAGCCAAAAGATGTCTTCATCCCAGGCTGTGTGATCAGAGGCAGAGCCTGCCGATCACATTTAAATGAGGGCACAGCTGAGAAGTAAGCACCAAAGAAGGTTTCCCCTGGGCTCCAGGAGATAAGCAGTGATACAGAAAGAGGTAGCTGCCCTTGTATGCTGTTCCTGAGCCTGCAGCTAGTAGGAGGTGCTACAGGACTGCAGAATCAGAGAAGCGAAGCATCCCTGATGGGTCAAATGAATTAGCTAAAATAGATATTTTCCTATGGCCCTCTGCTAGTGTTTTACGTGTGAAAGGTGGTGTTATGGAATGAATGCTAGTGTTCCCCTGAAGTGTATATGTTGACACCCTCCTCCCTAGCTGACATTATTAGGAGGTGGGGTCTTTGGGAGGTAGTTTAGACTAGATAAGGTCATGAGGTTGGAGCCCTCACAAATAGTGCCAATTTAAGAGTCACGAAGAGCAGACTTCCCTGGTGGTCCAGTGGTTAATACCTCGCCTTCCAACACAACGGGTGCAGGTTTGATTCCGGATCAGGCAGCTAAGATCCCACCACATGCCTTGTGGCCATAAAACCAAAACATAAAAAGAAGCAATATTGTAACAAATTCAATAAAGATTTTAAAAATGGTCCACATCAAAAAATCTTTGGAAAAAAAAAAAAAGTCATGCGTTTGCTTCCTAAAAAAAGAAAAAAAGAGAGAGCGTCATGAGTTTGCTTCTTCTCTCTGTCTCTTTGCCATGTGAAGATTCAGCAAGAAGTCACCGGTCTGTAACCCAGAAGACTTCATCAGAACCAGACCATACTGGCAGCCTAATCTCAGACTTCTAGCCTCCAACACTGTGAGACAATAAATTTCTGTTTTCTAAACCACTCAGTTGTGGTACTTTGTTATAACTGCTGTAGGAAATGAATGCAGCCATTACCCACTTTCTCAGCCTCCCTTACAGCTGTATTAGGGGCACATGACTGAGGTTTAGCCAATCAGATTCATCCACTCAGGATTAACTGTGGTTCAGCCAATCAGGTGCACCCAGGACAACTGAGATTCAGCCAATCAGGTACATCAAAGGGGCACATGGTTATATCCATCTTCAATGTGAGAATGATACCCACCAAGCACCAAGTTCCCCATCCTGGACCGCTGCTGCAGATGAATTAACCCATGGTCCCAACCGTATGGCCTTCCTTTGCCCCTGTTTCCTGAGGCTGGTGATTCTGTATGCTGAGAGTCTTCCAGTAAATTCCATCACTACTTGAATTAGTAAACAGCAGGTTTAGTTTTTCTTTTTGCTTGCAATTGAAAACCTGACTGAAGGATGTAATACATCCCTGAAGTGGTGAGTGGTGGACAGGGAGGGGAGGGTGGGGGAGTGTCACTTGCTTTAGGGGAGAGGAAAGGAATTGGGAATATGGGAGAGCCTGAAATAGAAGGGGACCCATGTGTAAGACATGTGTGTGCCTGAGCATGGATGTCAGTGCATGCACATTTGCACATTCATAGCCACAGATCTTCTGGAGGCAGAGCAGCCACACGTACCCATGGGGGTGAACTTAGGGCACCTGATGGCGCTCACTAAGCAGCACATTCAGGCTTCAGTGGCATCGAGCAGGGCAAACGACAGTCCCCAAGTTTGAAAAATGAGCTGCTTCACTCGCCTGGTGATAATGCCTTTTCTGAAGAAACTTACATCTTGGAAATGTCATGACACATTGCAATCATGAGGAACACAGTCACAGTCATTGGGAGCGTTTCTTCAAGAGCAGAGTGTGTCTGAGAAGATGCATGGCTCGCAGCATCATTTCCTGGTGATAGGGTGGGGGAGTCGGTGCAGAAAATCTCCCTGGGAAAGAAATCCTAGCAGGAGCTCAAGCTGCCGAGACTGCTTTGGAAGCCCAAAAGAATGCTGGGCTAGTGCTGGCTGACTGCACGTTGATTGACACCTCCCAGGTGGCCAAGTGGTAAAGAACCCGCCTGCCACTGCAGAATATGCAGGAGACACAGGTTGAATCCTTGGGTTGGGAAGATCCCCTGGAGGACAAAATGGCAACCCACTCCAGTATTCTTGCCTGGGCTAGCCCACAGACAGAGGAGCCTGGCGGGCAACAGTCTATGGGGTCACGCAGAGTCTGACATGTCTAAGAGATTGAGCATGCACATTAATTGTATGATGTTGGCCATGCCTACAAATTGCTTTATGCCTCTATTTATCCACCTTTCAAATGAGAATAATATCACATGCATTGTTGCTCATAGTCATGTTACTGAGTCCAAGCTTGTACTGCTTGCAGCACAACAGGCCAATCAATCAAGAGGCAAAGTGTTGGGGCAAAGAATAGCGACTTTACCTGGAAAGCCAGCAGACTGAGAAGATGGAAGACCAGTGTCCCAAAGAAACACCTTGCAGGATTTGGATGCTAGTTTCTTTCACAGGGCAAAGAGGCAAGGGGGGGGATATAAAGTAAAAAGGCAATTTCAATGTTGTGGTTGCTTAGTCATGATACCGTGTCTGATTCTCTTGAGACCCCATGGACTGTAGCCCACCAGGCTCCTCTGTCCATAGGATTTCCCAGACAAGAATACTGGAGTGGGTGCCATGCCCTCCTCCAGGGGATCAGGGGATTTTCCCAACCCAGGGATCGAACCCTGTTCTCTGTTCTCCAGCATTGCAGGCAGATTCTTTATCATCTGAGCCATTAGGGAAGACCAAGAATAGTGGTGTGGGTAGCCTATTCCTTCTCCAGGGATCTTTCTGACCCAGGAATTAAACCGAGGTCTCCTGCATTGCAGGTGGACCAGTCACTTTACCAGCTGAGCTACCAGGCAAGGCAAGAAGTGTTGCAAATATTTCCCAGTTCAGACCAGATTTTGGAAGGGATGTGTTCATTTCTTCCTTCCTATAGCCATTTACAGATGGACCTGGTCAAGATGTTTCCTGGGAGCTTAAACAAAGGTATTTTATTTCAATTTTAGGTTTGAGAGTCAGGGACCCCAGAGATGGGCCATTATGCATACTTTAAGCTATAGGTAACTCCCCTTCAGTGATTAACTTATAGACAAAGCAATAGAATACAAAGGTTAAAGTAAAAGAAACAGATCCAATATGGAGTCAGATTTGCTTTTCCCCATTACAGTAGTGCCTTGTATAAAATCAATTTCTAATGAAATAAAAATCATTGTGATGCACATGAGTGCTTGCCAGGCATATACTGGGCACCACTGCAAATCAACTAACATAAAGCACACGAGAACCCCATGAGATGGTGCCATCATTATAACTACTGAGAGGAGGGAGAACAGAGACTCTCCGTGTCTCTGTTCTTTCCAATGTCCTAAAGCCGGCATGTGGCATTGGCAAGATATGAACTCAGCCGAGCTCTGGTGCATGTGTGAGTGCTAAGTGACTTCAGCCTTTTCTGACTCTTTGCGACCCCATGGACTGTAGCCCTCCAGGCTCCTCTGTCCATGGGATTCTCCAGGCAAGAACACTGGAGTTGGGTTGCCATGCCCTCCTCCAGAGGATCTTCCCAACCCAGGGATCAAACCCAAGTCTCTTAAGTCTCTTGCATTGGCAGGCAGGTTCTTTATCATTAGTACCACCTGGGAAGCCCCCAGGTCTGGTGTCTGAGTTCATAGCCACATCATGATGGCCTCTCTTGAGGATGCCAGAGGGCTGGGAAAAGTCCTAAGTGCTAGTCAATGTAGTATCTCATGGTAGTCCCAGGGAGTCGCAAAGAGTCAGACATGACTCAGCAACTGAAAAACAACACTGACAATCTTGGAACTCCTTTAAAAGAGAGAGGGAACAAAAGAGTGGATTTGCTTCTATATGTGATTTTTTAAAAATTTTTGAGGTGTAGTTGCTTTATGACTCTGTGCTAGTTTCTGCTGTACAGTGAAATGAATCAGCTATAGGTATACATATATCTCCTCCCTTTTGGATCTCCCTCCCAACCCATCCCACCCATCGAGGTCATCTTTAATGAACTGTACTAACCACAAAAATAACTATAATAGTTCCACACTGTTGGGTACCAGTGGGTACTCAATGAGCTAGGCAGTAGATAGCTTCAGTAAATGATCCCAGTTTAATCCTTCCAGGGAACATGTTCCCATTTTACAGCTGGGAGGCTGATGGCTCAGAGTACCTCCAACCCCAAGATTATCCAGCAAAACAAATAGCTATGGTGGGATTCAAACTCAGATGGGAAAGATTACAGAAACTCAGAGAAATTCTCTCTGAGATGCCATCATAGACCAGTTTCCCCTCAAAGGAACATCCGTTTAAAACAATTGAACCTTTGGATAGGTAGAGGAAAAGAAAGCACAAAGATGTTAACAAGATAATGTAAATATTAACATTCACTTTAGGAGGTTAAATTACCTAGAAGCCTTCATTTCTAAAGGCCAACCTTCTCTGGTCTGCATTCTCCAAAATCACTCTAACCTTTTCCACGAGGAAATTATGCACCCTGGTACCTGCTCTGCAGAGACTTCAGGATTTCTGGGCTGTCATCCGGGGAGAGAGGAGAAAGGAGAAAGCCAGCTGTTCATCGCCTGCCCCTGGACATCTGGATCTTTCCTGGGATGCCTGTGTGGTTTGGCTTCTTAGCACACCACTCACGTATGACAAAGGCATTCGGAAAAGATGAGAACTTGGAATTCCAGCTCCTCAGTAGAAACAGAGCTATATCGAGAAGATAACATAATGTGTGGCTGAATACGAGTTCTTTAGAAGTCCTGCTTTAAATAATTGCCAAGACTGATTTGTAATATGATCAGTGTTTGTTCAGAAACATTAAAAATCGCAAGCAGACTTGGGAGTGTGTGGGTTGGTTGTCTTTCTCATTTTTCTGTGACGTTGGCAGCATTCCCTTCTCCGAGGCAGATAGGAGGGTTGATAGACACAAGATAGAAGATTAAAAAGGAGTGGCTCTCATCAAAATAAATACATCTGAGTCAGTTTTAATGAGGTGGATGGACCTAGAGGCTATTGTATGGAGTAAGTAAATCAGAAAGAGAAAAGTTTTATATATTAATGCATATGTATGGGATCTAGACCTAGTTCCCCCTGGTGGCTCAGAGGCTAAAGTGTCTGCCTGCAATGCAGGTGACCTGGGTTCGATCCCTGGGTTGGGAAGATCCCTGGAGAAGGGAAAGGCAACCCATTCCAGTATTCTTGCCTGGAGAATCCCATGGACGGAGGAGCTTAGGGGGCCACAGTCCATAGGGTCGCAAAGATCCAGACACGACTGAGCGACTTCACTTCCCTCACTACAGCATCTAGAAAGATGATAGTGGTGGACTCATTTGCAGGGAAGCAATGGAGATGTAGCTGGAGAAGGAAATGGCATCCCACTCCAGTATGCTTGCCTGGAGAATCCCATGGACAGAGGAGCCTGGCAGGCCATGGTCCATAGGGTTGCAGAGAGTCAGACATGACTAAAGGGTCTAAGCACATGGAGATGCAGACATAGAGAACAGACTGGTGGACACAGCGTGGGAAGGAGAGGGTGGGACAAATTGAGAGAGTAGCATGGAAACATGTAAAACTCACAGCAACCTGGATTATTTACCACTCACTCATTGAGTGCCTACTGTGCCCAGTCTCCGCACCTAGATAAGTGAGACATGGCTGGTGCCTTAAAAGACCCCAGTGCAGGATTTGTTGTGACCATTTGATGGGAGGGGTGAGTCAGTCTAGGAAAAGTGAAGTAACTTGCTTAATTGCCATACGGCTGGGAACAACCGTATGTAAAATAGAGAGCAGGTGGGAATTTGCTGTATGATGCAGGGAGCTCAAACCCAGAGCTCCATGACGAGCTGGAGGGGTGGACAGGGTGGAAGGTGGGAGGGAGGTTCAAAAGGGAGGGGACTTAAGTGTGCCTATGTCCGATTCATGTTGATGTATGGCAGAAACCAACACAATATTGTAATTTTCCTCCAATTAAAAATAAATAATTTTTTTAAAAAGGAGTTGCTTCAAAATCACCTATTTATGACTGTGCTATCCAATTATGGCATCTCCCAGCTGTATGACAATTAAGCAGGTCACTTCATTTTCTAGATTGATTCACCCCTCCCATCAAGTGGCCACAACAAATCTTGCACTGGGGTTCTTTAAGGCATTAGCTATGTCTCACTTATCTAAGTGCAGAGACTGGGTATAGTAGGCGCTCAGTGAGTGAGTGGTAAATAATCCAAGTTGTTGTGAGTTTTACATGGAATAACTTATTTTGGGAAAAGCCTTGCTGAATTCCTGATATATTCTAGGTGCTTAAAAATAGCTGTTTTCTCTTCTGCCATCTTTAACCTCTCATTTGTGCCTTTTAAAACACTCCTATATACTTTGCCTTTCATCCCCTGTGAATACACTGATGCATTTTTTGGAACTTCGACAGAGATCTTAACTATAATGTACACCACAAAGATCCATATAGTCAAAGCTATGGTTTTTCCAGTAGTCAAGTATGGATGTGAGAGTTGGACCATAAAGAAAGCTGAGCACTGAATAATTGATGCTTTTGAACTGTGGTGCTGAAGAAGAGTCCCTTGGACTGCAAGGAGATCAAACCAATCCATCCTAAAGGAAATCAGTGCTGTAAATATGCACCGGAAGGGCTGATGCTGAAGCTGAAGCTCCAATACTTTGGCCACCTGAAGTGAAGGCAGGAGGGCAAGGGGACAACAGAGGATGAAGTGGTTGGATGGCATCACTGACTTGATGAACATGAATTTGAGCAAGCTCTAGGAGTTGATGATGGACAGGGAAGCCTGGTGTGCTGCAGTCCATGGGGTTGTAAAGAGTAGGACATGGCTGAGCAACTGAACTGAACTGATATATATATATAGGCTTCCCAGATGGCTCACTGGTAAAGAATCCACCTGCCAATGCAGGAGACACAGGTTTGTTCCCTGCATCAGGAAGATCCCCTGGAGAAGAAAATGGCAACCCATGCCAGTATTCTTGCCGGGATGATCCCATGGACAAAGGAGCCTGGTGGGCTACAGTCCATGGGGTCACAAAGAGTCAGGCATGACTGAGTAACTGAGCACATCCAACAACCAATATGTTAACTTCTTTATAATCTGCCTTGCCTGATGTTAAATCTCAGGAGGTCCGGTACACCAACTTGTCCCCTCTGTAGCTCTGACACCAACCAAAGACCACCCCACACAACATATGCTCAGTAACTTCTTTGAATAAAAGAAATAATTTCTTCATCCCCTCTTCCTTTCTTCTTGGGCTTTGTAAACTTGATCTGAGTGTCAAACCCAGTTGGTTTTTATGTTATTATTTAAATATAATATAACTTTTTTGAGAATTATTTTTGGTCTTTCTTACAACTTTGTGGCCAATTGTACAATTATCCTCCTTCCACTTAGGAGACATCACCCCAATTTTTACTATCCTTAGGGCTACTTTTAGATAAAAACAGGTGTTCTCCTTTCTGCAGGGAAAAAAAAAGAGAGAAAAACCTAGTCTTAGAAAAGAGAATCATCTCTGCCTCCATATTATCTATGAGGAAAAAAAGGTATTTGGTGAATTGTTTTGATGTGATTCTGGGCAGAAGTTTCTTATCTACCTATACCCTGAGTAGCCTGATGCAAGAGTTATTAATTTTACACCTATTCTGTGCTGGATATCATCCCAAGTGCAAGTTCAATATAGACAAATAAGGTGAAATTGACAGTGTTAGTCCCTTTATCATGTCATTGCGACTCCATGGGCTGACTGTAGCCTACCAGGCTCCTCTATCCGTGGAATTCTCCAGGCAAGAACACTGGAGTGGGTAGTCCGGGGATCTTCTCAGACAAATAAAACATTCATTCAACAAATGTGACTTGGATTCCTGCTATGTGACACACACACTCTGAGTTTTGGGACAGAACAACAAACCGCATTGACACACTTCATGCCATGGGAGGTAAGCAGACCAATTGTCCCTCACGTCCAACTGCCACAGAGAAACATATGAAACTGTTGTTGTTGGGTTTTTTTAAGCAGCTTTGGGGTATATGAAACAAAAAATCTTTGCCAAAAAACACTCCAGAAATTTCAAAAAGCATCAAATACTTTTACTGAAAACTAGTAGGAGGGTGTTCAGAGACAAATGATCAGGTTCCTTATTTTGAAAGACAAATTGCTAGTAATCCTGTTAAATTTTAAATAGCATTATCTAAATGAAAAATGGCAAAGTGTGAGATATCCCAGCAAGAATGGCTCCAATTTCCTGCCTGGATGCTAAGTAAGGAATAGTTTGTTTAATATCATCTTGATAACATTTTTATAGGTTCATGTCGGCCCATCAGATTGCAATTTGTCACCTGGTATCTAGCAGTTTCCTAATTCCTCATCTCTTTACACTGTAAAATAATAGGCACAGAACTGCAAGGCTTTTTTTAATAATAGAAAAGTGGAGAGGGGCTAGTTGCTTCTCAAGTGGGGCTGGTGGCGAAGACTCATCACTATGCCTCCCGTCTCCACATCTCTACCTGTAGGTCTAGTTGATACTGTGGACTCAACATAGCCAAGACTAAATTCTAGATCCTTCCCACAAATCCTTCTCTATCCACAGCCTTCCCCATCTCAGCTGAAGTCAGCCTGATCCTTATAACAGCCCCGAACAAAAACCTCAAAAACACCCTTCATTTCTTTCTCAGTCAAGAACCCCACATCCATCCCATCAGGAAATCCTATGGGCTCCACCATCTTGTCAACCAAGAACTGAGTGGAATAAGGGTTAGTTAGCTCCCTAAACAAACAAGGAGTTCAAAAGAAATGTCACTCAATGTATTTGGTTGTGTTGTTAATTCTGTTGACAGTTAATCATGAACAGCGGACCCACTCTCCCCATCCATGGGTTCTGCCTTAGTGGGTTCCACCAACCATGGGTAGGAAATATTCAGAAGAAAAAAACTCCAGAAAATTTAAAAAAGCACAGCTTGAATTGGCTACACACTGGCAACCATTTAAATAGCATATCCATTGTGTTAGAGGTGATTTAAAGTATTTGGGAGGGACTTCCCTGGGAGTCCAGTGGGTAAGAATTCACCTGCCAATGCAGGGGACATGGATTCAATCCCTGGTCTGGAGAGATTCCACATGCCAGGGAGTAACCAAGTCCCTGCACCCAGCTTCTGAACCTACATGCTACAACTACTGAAGCCCCAGTGCCTAGAGTCTGTGCTCTGGAACGAGAGAAGTCGCCACACCATGGGAAGCCTGCACATAGCTCCTGCTTGCCACAAGAAAGCCAGTGAGTCAGTGAAGACCCATCACAGCCAGAAAGATAGATAAGTATTTGAGAGGACAGTGCATAGCTTATATGCAAATATTGTGCAGTTTTATGTAAGAGGCTTGAGAATCTGTGGATCCTGGTATCCTGGTATCCAATTTCTCCATGGATCCCAAGAGACAACTGTAACTTGCCTTTTGCTTGTTGGTCTCAGTTGGATGAGCACTCTGTTAGCCAGATTGAGTGTTTAGCCATCATGTGTGTGTTTTGATAGCAGAAAGGAGTGGGGTTGCTCTTTCCCCTCCAGCCCTCAGCAGGTGAAGGAAGGAGAAACTAGCAACTGGAAGACCACAGAGAGGCTGTAATTCATTTACTGACCACTGTGGTCCTCGCAGTGTCGCCAGTGGATGGGGAACTGGAGAGGCACGAGGTCATATGCTGCCTCCATTTCATCTTCCAAAATGTCATCTCCTAATTGCTATTGGCTAACGACCAAGGATATTCCCCAAAGGTAACAGATGATTATTTACTAGGAGAAAGAGCAAGGTAGATGTGTCCTTTGGTGTACTGGAACAGCTAGACATTTTTGTGTGTCTACGTATGTGTGTGTGAGTGTGTGTGTGAAGCTTTTGAAAGCAACTTTCCAATGATTATGTCTATGAACTTTTACAACATAACTTACTAAAGTTGGGACTTCCCTGGTGGTCCAGTGGCTTAGACACTGCACTCCCAATGCAGGGGGCCCAAGTTTGCTCCATGGTCAGGGAACTCGATCCCACATGACACAGCTGAGAGTTTGTGTGCTGCAACTAAAGAGCCCAAATGCTGCAATGAAAAGCGAAGACACCATGTGTCACAGCAAAGACCCTTGAAGAGGCAATGAAAATAAAATACACTGAGTCTCATAACTCTACCTGGCATGGCAAAATAAATAATTTTTTTTAATTTGCGAAACTCACCTACATAATTTCATTTGATTTCCAGAGTGGTCTTCTGATAAAGGCAGAGCAGGTATAACTGTTTCCATCTTATGCCTGATCCCCTGTACCCTACTTTGCTTTTTCTTTTCTATAGCATATATCACTTTTCTCACAATAATGTGCTTGTTTATTACATGGTTTGCATATTCTCTCTCTTCTGCTAGAAGAATACAGAAATCTTTATTTACTTGACTCATTAATCTGAATTACCTAGAACAGTCCCTAGCACATAGCAGACGCCCAAGAAGTATTTGCTGAATGAATGAAATGTGAGCATGTCTATCAAGTACATTTCAACATGAATGTCATCGTCACCAGGCCAGGATGTAACCTCTTCAGGATCTCTTGATTCTGTCTGCATGATACTCTTTTCCAGAACAGACTGGGGTCACTGTTCAGTCGCTAAGTTGCATCCGACTCTTTGTGACCCCACAGACTGTAGCATGTCGGGCTTCTCTGTCCCTCACTACCTCCCAGAGTTGGCTGAAATTCATGACCATTGTATCAGTGGTGCTATCCAACCATCTCATCCTCTGCCATGCCCTTCTCCTCTTGCCTTCAATCTTTCCCAGCACTAGGGTCTTGGTTCCATCTTAATATCGAAACTTCAATTAAAAGCTTTCATGTTTCTAAAGATCTGATGAGAGCAATTACCAATCAGACAGGGAAAGTTTTTAATGCATCACTTCCCAACTTTCTCTTGGCTCTCAGGAACCTTGGAGCTAGATGTATTACTCAGTCCAATCACCAGCTCATCGTCTTCTCTTCTCTCTTCCTCTATGTACCTGTGTGCTTTCACTATAACTCAGTTCTTTTTTTAAACTAAATGTGAATATTAATGAGGTCAATTGAGATTGAACACAAAGAGATTTGCAAAGCAGACCTCTTTATTGTAATTGGGCTATCCAAATCAAAATTCTTAAAAAAATTTTAATTTACTGAATGCTTAGTATGTATCAGACTTACAAGCATTCAGACCTAATTTACACCTCCAATTTGCAGGACCTCCCTGACTTTACAGAGTATTTGGAGTTTTCAGCTCTACCTTAGATGTCAGACAACATTTGAGATTTGATCGCCTGGGCTGAAAGAAGTGTGATGAAAACATCTTTTTAGGTTTAAAGGGACATAAGTAGAACAGCAAGCTAACCCTATAGTGAGTATTTGTTGTTGTTGTTGTTGAGTAGCTAAGTCGTGCCCAACTCTTTGCTACTGGACTGGAGTCTGCCAGGCTCTTCTGTCCATGGGATTTCCCAGGCAAGAATACTGGAGTGAGTTGCCATTTCCTTCTCCAGGGTATCTTCCCAAATCAAGGATCAAACCTGTGTCTCCTTTGGCTCCTGCATTGGCAGGTGGATTCTTTACCACTGAGCCACCAGGGAAGCCCCAGGGAAAGTATATGAGTTTATCTCCTCCTCTCTACAGCCTCAAAAAACCATCTCATTCGTTCCTTTCCAGTCCCTCCCCCCAACCCCCATAGACACATACTCACTACTAGAATGGATGCTCCTTATGTACACCACTTTATCCTAGTTGCCCAGAGCATGCATTTACCTTCAAATGATGCAGCCCAGGGTGTTGTGTTCATTCTGAAAGACTCAGAACTTGTCGAGAAAGCTGAGATCTGGCAATGGATGATGCAGGGGCTGCTTTCTTCCAGGCTTTGTTATGCAGATGAGTTTCCATTTTATTTTAGGTGTACCCATTGAATCTTGAGTATTTTAACAGTCGTGAAGCTTCGATGAACTCAAGAAGAGCTTAAGATCCGAGATGTTAAATCAGCTCAGCAATAATATCTAGCAGGAAATAAGGATCTCATTCTCAGTTCTCCTTTTCGTCTGTCATAATGAGAAGCTGATTTTTTACTATTAATGTAGCTCTTAAGGGAGGAACTCTGCAGCAGTCCAGGGTAATTCATCCTTAATTAATGTGCCATCTTTTCAACCTGTCCCCATTTAATTATAAAAGCTGGTGAGTATTGGGCCTCAGAAGGTGGCCAGTGGTTGAAATCATAGAAGGAAAATATTAACTCTGGGTATTTTTCAGGGTGGGTGTTATTTTCCTTTGAAAGTCATATGATGGTGAAAAGTTGTCTGCAAGTATTGTGAGCCCCATGGGAAACCTTCTACTTACACTCTGCTCCTCTGATCTTTAGAGATGTTTTTCATCAAACATCCTCAGGCTTTATATTTTTGTTTCTTTTTCGTGGGACCCTTGGTGAATCACTTTTATTATTATTTTATTTATTTGTCTTATCTTTGGCTGTGCAGGGTCTTCCTTATTGTATGGGCTTTTCTCTAGTAGTGGCAAGCAGGGGCTCTTCCCTAGGCGCAGCACACCGGCTTCTCACTGTGGTGGCTTCTCTTGATGCAGAGCACAGTCTCTAGGGCATGCACACTTCAATAGTTGCAGCCCGTGGGCTCAGTAGTTGGGGCTCCCAGGTTCAAGAGCACAGGCTTAATATATGGCACACGGGCTTTGTTGCTCCATGGCATGTGGGATCTTCCCAGACCAGGGATTGAACCTGTGTCTCCTGCATTGGCAGGTAGATTCTTTACCACTGAGCCACCAGGGAAGCCCTGTGAATCACTTTTAAACCTTTCATGCTAGTCTTTTTCATTTTAAAGGGTTTAAAAAATTGTAGTAAAATACACCTAACATAAAATTGACCATCACTTACCATTTAAGTGTACAGTTCAGGAACATTAAACCATTCACATCATTTTGCAAACATTCCCACCATCCATCTCCAGAAGGAGATCTTCCCAAAATGAAACTGTGTGTTAAACAATAGTGTCCCTCTCCTCCTTGCCTCTGCCCTGGAACAGCTATTCTACTTTCTGTCTCCATGAATTGGACTGTTCTAGGTATCTCATAAAAGTAGAATTAGGCAATAGTTATCTTATACAAGAAATTCTGTGATACTTTATGGCTGGTTTATTTCGTGAAGCAAGCCTCTTCAAGGTACATGCATGTTGTAACATGCACCAGAATTTCATTCCGTTTCCATTGTGTGTGTATCTCATTTTGTTTAATCTACTTGTGTATCAGTGGACATTCATTTTATTGCCACCTTTTTCGTAAATAATTTTGTGAGTGATGTTGCTCTGAATTTGGTATACAAATATCTGTTTGAGTCTTGGCTTTCAGTTTTTTGTTTATTTACCTAGAAGTGGAATTAATGGATCATATGGTAACTCTATGCTTAATTTTTTGAATGTCGATACCATGTGCCAATGTTATGCAGGCCAACTGGCACTCATACATTGCGGGGGGGGTGGGAAGCCAAATGGTGTGGCCACTTTGAAAATCAGTTTGGCATTTCTCATAAAAGTAAACACATATTTACCATACAGCCCAGCATCCCCACTCCTAGGTCTCTAGCTTACAAAACAAACATGTAAATTCACACAAAAACCTGAAACGAAATGTTAATAGATTTATTTACAACTGCCAAAAACTGACAAAGAACCCAAATGTGCTTCAGTTGGTGAATGAATAAACAACCTATGGTATCTCCATATAGTGGAATACTATTCGGCAATAAAAAGTGATGAAGTACTGATACATACAACAATGGATGAATTTCAACTGCATTACTCTGAAAGGAGCCAGACTCAAAAGGTTGTAAAATTATGAGTCCGTTTATAATGATAGTCTTCAAAGGCAAACCTATAAAAAATGGAGAAAAGATCGTTGGTTTCCAGGAACGGAATGGGGAAGGACTTGACCACAAGGGGCATGGGAAAAATTGTCAGGGGGTTACTTGAATTTGATTGTGATTACATGCCTCCATGCATTCTTTGTAACCTGTATGCGTGTGTCCTCAGTCACTCTGTTGTGACCAACTCTTTGTGACCCCATGGACACATGGAGTGTGTGTCTGACTCTTTGTGACCCCATGGACTGTAGCCCTTCTGGCTCCTCTGTCTATGGAATTTTCTGGGTAATAATACTGGAGTGGATCTTCCTGACCCAGGGATCAAACCTGTCTCCTGCATTGCAGGTGGATTCTTTACCACGAGCCACCTGGGAAGCCCTCATAACCTGTGGTTCTATACACAAAGGATGAATTTTACTCTACATAAATGATACTTCAGTTAGAAAAAAAAAAGAATGAAAAAAATTCTCAAGGTTGATGTTCAAAAATTAAGTGCTCAAAATGTGGAACTTCTCTGAGATGTTTGCTCCTGGCTGTTCTTTGTACCTTGTTTCGCCACCCAGGACATAACCCGTTTAGAGTCAAATGCAAGGCCATCTGTTGAACGTTTGCTCCATGCCCGACTAAACCTGAATTTGGGGAGGGCTCCATAATTTCATGCTACCATTCCCAGAAATAAGAATCCATAAAGAGTCCACAATATTTTACAAGACACCAGAATCCAGTTTTTGTGAGGCATAGATTATGAAACAGTTGCCAATCTTCTATGTCTGTGAACAGCTAAGTATGAGAGGTGACTCCGACAGTTACAATTTGTCAGCAACTATTTCTGGGGTCTTTACTTCAATTTAAGTGTTGCACATTTCATTATGAATGGCGTGCCCAATGTATCTATAACTCTGATAACTCCATTCCTTTTGTTAGTAATGGCTTCCCAAGCTGTTATAACAATAACCGTGCTAAGGATAAATATTTCATCAGGAGTCCATTGTTATTTATTTATCATTTATAACATGTGTTCCGAAAGCATTACAGAATATTTATTAAACATTTATAAATAATTTTATGCCACTACTGGCATGTGATATAAATACATTATTAATTCTCTTGAATTGTTGATGGATGGAAGTCAGAGAATGTTCTGCCAACTGGGGTTGTTGCCAATAAAGTGCAGGAAAAAGGAAGCAGTTTACCATGTTTGAAACTTTCAGAGGCACAATATTTTTCCTCCGAAGACTTATTTGTTAATTGTGGCTGCAGCATCCAGGACAAAGGCATGCTGATGAGAAGGAGATTAAAGAAATTTCAGTAGTTGAGGTGGCCACTGCTTAGTAGCTGCTGCTTGGAAATCTGCTTATGGCTGTATATTATGCCCATCAGCTCAAATTCACACCAAGTGGCCGAGCAGTTCTGGGAGTGGATTTCCTCAAAGCAGGAGTTGGGCATCAGGGCTGCTCCTCTGCCTTTCTTCTCTGTGACCTTGAAGGCATCTCGGCTGCAGCTTCTGGAAACCCTAGCTCATTTCCTTTATTGAGTAGAACTCTTTGAAATGCCAAAGTCAAAGTCTCCTTCTCCTTGAGCAGCCATTTCCCTGGAGAAAGGATGTTCTTTCCTTTCCCGCTGCCTTGAGATATAATTGACACATAACATCACATAAGCTTAAAGTATGCAAGGACAGGCTTCCCAGGTAGCGCTAGTGGTAAAGAACTGCCTCCCAATGCAGGAGATGCCAGAGACATGGGTTTGATCCCTGGAGAAGAAAGGGCAACCCACTCCAGTATTCTTGCCTGGAGGATTCCTTTGTCAGAGAAGACTGGTAGGCTACAGTCCATGGGGCTGCAAAGAGTTGGACACGATTGAGCAACTATATACTTTGATGCTCTGTATACTGGAGATAAACAATGCTGACTTTTTCTGATGCCTTTGTATTTGTTCTTATATTGGGAGGTTTGCTCCTTCTCCTGCTTCTCCTCTTCTTTCTTCTCCTCTTCCTCTTTCTTATTCCATCTTTCCCTGAAAGTGCTCTTTTTCTGTTAACTGTGGGATTTATGTCTAGAAAAATAGAATGGAGCAGTGGTAAAGTTTCCAGGGTTTTCTGCTACCCCCAAAACAACATGCTTATAACAAACACAAAAGAACACAGAGAAAAGAGGGACTGCTCTTCACTAACAGAACGGATAAAGCCTCAGGCTTCGCTCTGTAAGAGGTGAGAGAAGCGGATACACCTGCCCTGTAGATTTATTCTGGCTAATTTCTGACACCAGTGAATGCTGACATTAACTATGCAGTTTTGAAAAACAAAAGTCAATAAGCCCAGCAAAGGCATCCATGGACGGACACGTTTTGATAGTGTTCACAGCCCAAGGGCAAGCAGTGGTCATATGCCTGCCAGATGGCAATTCTGCTATTTATGCTCAAGATTTACTTGGCCACTTTAAGGATTTTAAATGCTGTGGAGGAAAGAATAATGTCAATGTGATTTTTTTTCGGAGCACTGTATGAAGATCAAATCAAACAGAGAGAGTTTGTAATCATTCCAAAAGGTAGTATTATCTCATTGCAGCCATCTCCAAACCAACAAGTTTTCCAGCTTCATGCATCAACTGGATTGGACAGCATAGAATAAGCACACCTTTGTCAAGATTTCCCCAGACAACATGGAACATTGTTGCTAATGTCAAGAGTACAGAGAGTTAGAAGTTGGGAATCAACGTATACACACTACTATATATAAAACGGGGCTTTCCTGGTGGCTCAGATGGTAAAGAATTTGCCTGCCAAAGCAGGAAGCATGGGTTCGATCCCTGGATTGGGAAGATCACCTGGAGAAAGTGATGGCTACCCACTCCAGTATTCTTGCCTGGAGAGTCCCATGGACAGAGGAGCCTGGTGGGCTACAGTCAGTGGGATTGCAAATAGTCAGTCATGACTGAGCAACTAACATTTTCACTCACTCACTCATATTTAAATAGACAGTCATCAAGGACCTACTATATGACACAGGGAACTCTACTCAATACTCTGTGAAAACCTATATGGAAAAAGAATCTGAAAAATACTGGGTATATGTGTGCAAATAACTGAACCACTTTGCTGACCACTTGAAACTAATACAACTTTGTAAATCAACTTACTCCAATATAAAATAAAAATCAAATTAAAAAGAAGAACAAAAAAAGAATCAACAGCAAATAAGTCACTCTTAAATACTTTTTTAAAAAGACTACAAGGAGTTGATCAATTGCATTCAGGTTAGCCAGAACTTGCTAAATACCTACTAAGTACTAGATGTTGAAAAGACGAAGGCAAATGGGAAAGCCCCTTCCCTCCCCTCTCCACCGGCCCCACCCAGAGGAATTGCTATCTAACAGGCTTGTTTAGGCTCAGATATTTTATGGTATATTCTGGGAACTCATAGGGGGATTCCAAACTTGAACAGCGTGACATTCCATGCTGGGAAACCCAGACTAAGAAGAGAGATTTGTCACCAAGCAAGTATCATTGATCTCCCCAAAGCTAATCCGTGTATTATTGTCCCCTTCACGGCTTCATGATTTTTTTTAATGTGTATTGCCTCTATGGCATTTTATTTCAGGGCCTTGGTCATAGAACCTCAAATTAATTAAGATTTGGTCCAGGAGCTGCTTAATTGCTTATGCTTAGGATTTGGGGATTCAAGGCAGAGATGGAAATGACGAGGCAAGTCATGCATAATACACCGCCCTGCACCCCTTGCTGAGTGACCATTACCCCTGATGGGTGTTATTCCGTGTTTTATTTTTTTTAATCAGCACATGGTGCCAAGAACCTGGCATTTTCAAATACTCATTAGCACTATCCTCTGGGGTTTAAGGTAGCAGTTATTAAGGGATGAAATCTCCGGAGACAGAGTGAAGCCACAGTGGCTAACAATGACAGAAGTTCAGGTGTACCAGCCCCCATCACTTATGGAGGCATCGAATGGCTAAATTAGCTTTCAAAGTCTTAAACCGAACATGCAAGGCCCACAAATGTCATCTGGTATATTCTCCCGAGGTTAAATTTAGGTTTTCCCTGGCTCCTGCTGCCAATTTGAAAGAAGGGAAAATGTCAGCGGGTGTGGAGTTGAAGCCGAGGGTAGGACGCTGCCAATGTAGAATCCACCGACGCTGACATTCAACCGTCTCTGGAAATCTACGCTGTGGAGCAGCCTCAGCCGTCTCCAGACTTACCCAGACTGTTGCTAAGCCCCCAGTTCGTTACAGAGCCATGTCAGTTTGCTCCCGTTGACTTGCCCAGTTAGGGGGTTCCAGCCATCCATTTGTCTTGATGATAATGGAGTGTGTTTACATGCGGTCAACCTGGCTTGCATTAGAAGGACAGAGTAAGAAAAAGATGCTACTCTTGGCAATCGAGGAAACATGCACAGTGATTCCGTGGACGGAGGACATTAGAAGGGAAGGCCACGGACTGAGCTGTAACCTTCCAATGCCGCCATCCTGTGAAATTAACTCTAATGCAAACTGATTTCACGCTGGGATCTGAATGTCAGTGACCAGTTGGAAGGAACCCCACCTCTGCCCTTCCGACGAGCTGGGGAGTCTTGGCTGTGGACCTGGTGTTAAAGATATGTGATATTTTCTTGGATTAGTTACTGGGTGCATTAAGCAGAAAAGCCAAGAGGATTGATTTTATTTTTTCTTAACTTTTTACTTTTTATTGGAGGATAGCTGATTAACAATGTCACTATAGTTTCAGGTGAACAGGGAAAGGGTTCAACCACATACATAATGGATCCATTCTCCCCCGAACTCCTCTCCCATCCAGGCTGCCAAATAACATTGGGCAGAGTTATCTACACTACACAGTAGGTCCTTGTTGGTGATACATTTTTAAACATAGCAGTGTGTACATATCCACCCCGAACTCCCTAACTATCCCTTCCCCCAAGGATGGGGCTTTAAAAGAGATTGTGTTTTTTCTCCCTGATATTAAAATTTAGCTCATATAAGCAGAGAGTAGAGTTGTGATTACAAAGGGTTGGGGCTGGGGAAAAATGCGGAGATGTTGGTCAAAAGGTACAAAGTGTCAGTTATAAGGTGAATACATTCTGGAGAATAACGTACAGCAATGTGACTATAGTTAATAATGCAGATCTGTATACATGAAATTTGCTGAAAGGGTATATCTTAAAAGTTCTTACCACAAAAACAAAAGAGAGAAAGAAAGGAAACTGGTAACTTCATAAGATGACAGATGTAGTAATTGGATTGATTGTGGTGGTTATTTCACAACATATAAGTATATCAAAACATTGTTATCTACCTTAGAAATATAAAATTTACACATATCAATTATACCTTACTAAAGCTGAAAACAAAGTTTAGAGGTAGGCAGTTCAGGGCTGATAGGGTGTCTTAGGAATTCAGGCTTTCATCTCCAGGGTCACTTTGTGGTCCAGTATAACTGCTGGAACTCCAGCCATCACAACCCCCTTCCAGACAGCAGGAAGAGGGGAAGTCAGAAAGAATCCACTTCCAAATGGAGTTGGCTCCTCCTAAAACGTTTTCTCATAATCCCATACATTTCCACTTGTGCATAATCGGAGAAAACCTGACCGTATAGTCACATCTTGTCATGATGTATATACTGGATATATACAATGGCAGCTAAGTACTTTGACCCACCCAATTATAATCACAGTTTGCCACTAAGGAACAAAAGGGAGAATAGATGTTAGACGGGTAACAGCAGTCTCTGCAATTCTCATAAACATAATACCTGTTACCTGAAATCTAGAGGATAAGATATTCAAGGGACTTTTTAACAGAACAGTTGGTGTGGAGGGGGCTTCCCTGGTGGCTCAGCAGAAAAGAACTCGCCTGCAATGCAGGAGATGCAGGAGATGCGGATTCAGTCCCTGGGCTGGGAAGATCTCCCGGAGGAGGGCATGGCAATCCACTCCAGTATTCTTGCCTGGAGAATCCCAGGGACAGAGGAGCCTGGCGGGCTACAATTCATAGAGTTGCAAAGAATTGAACACGACTGAAGTGACTGAGCACATATGCATGTGTGGCGTGGAGGGCAGCATCATGAATTAGGGGTCAGCTCATCTCTGATACTTAGCGACCTTGGGAAATATATTTAAGTGCTCGACATCTTTATTTCCTCACCTGTCAGATGAGGGTCTCAGCCTTGTCTACACAGGAGAGTATCTGCTCAGATAATAGATGTGGAAGCAGTGTGTTAGTGAAGTGTCAAACAAATGAGGTATTAATTAACATTATTATGCATGATCCAGGCATTTATAATCTTTAAGATGATGACTGGTTCCAAACTCTTCATTTTTCATACAATTAATGTTTACATGATTATATGTTATAACGTTTACATTCTATATGTTGTAGTGGTAGTACCGTCTGTGTATGCAACACTTTACAACACGGACTTCATGCTATCGCTCTGAACAACATAGGGAGGATCGCCATGTACCCAAATTTTCTGGTAATAAACTCCGAGTTCAGAGAACCAGCTGGCTTGACCAGGCCCTCACAAAGGTGCCTGTGAGTGATAGCAACTTCAAGGAGGAGCACTCAGGAGATGCTAGCCTTTTAGGACTGAAGAAGGCCTGAATTTAGGGATACAGCTATTGACCAAGAAGGACCTTGCAGAACTGGCCCCAGCACCTGGAGGTCCATACACACACCGGAATCTAACCTGCCCAAACTCAGAATCATTTCATTTCCTGCTCCTATAGGTTTTCCTGCTGGCTCAGAGGTAAAGAATCCGCCTGCCAATGCAGGAGATGGGGTTCAATCCCTGGGTCTGGATGATCCCCTGCAGGAGGAAATGGCAACCCACTCCAGTATTCTTGCCTGGAGAATCCCATGGACAGAGGAGCCTGGTGGGCTACAGTCTGAAAAGTCAGACATGAATGAGCACAGTACAGCCTCCTCCCATGCTCCTCCTGTCTGGGTGGAAGTTACCACCTTCCTCTCCAAGCCAGACTGGGGGCCCCAAACCCACCTTTTATCAGCTCCCTGCCTCATCCTCACTTCTTGCCCAAGCCATGTTGGTTATCATTAGTTTTGGTCTACTTACTCTCTCTGCATCCTGACACACTGCAAAGGCAAGCTAGCTTCCCAACTATCTTTCTACCTTTTTTTTTTTTTTTTTGCCTATTCCTAAAATAACTTTTACCCCTTGGACATAGGAATTTTTATAAAACACAAGCCTAGTTCTCTCATTCCTTACTTAAAAATCCTTCAATGGCGCCCTATTGTCCCCAAGATAATACCAAAGTCTTTAAAAATATATATATTTCTCTGATAATGAGTGATGTTGAGCATCTTTTCATGTGTTTGTTAGCCATTTTTATGTCTTCTTTGGAGAAATGCCTGTTAAGTTCTTTGGCCCACTTTTTGATTGGGTCGTTTATTTTTCTAGAATGGAGCTGCAGGAGTTGCTTGTATATTTTTGAGATTAACTAATAATAAAATAAAATAAAATAAAAATATATATATTTCGTGATGACGTCCCTGCTTTGGTCTCCGCTTGCCACCCCACCCCTGTATCCAGTCCTGCCTCCTCTCTCATTCTCTCTTCTCCGAAGACACTGCACTCATTCTCTCAAATCCGAGCCTTGAATGGCTGCTCTATCTGAAATTGCTAAAATCTGCTTTGCCAATTCCCTCTTGTTCTTTAACCTTATGCAAGGTAGTGACTCCTTCAGGAAGATTTCTCAGCTGGGTGAGACAGTCTGTACAACTGCCCCCCAAATTCCTGCTCTTTCTCTCCATCACAGCCCTTGGCAATGCTTCATGATCATTTTATGTTTATTGGTTATTGTCAACCTTATTTATTGATTATTGTCAACAGGGTTTACTGAGCTCTTTACTGAGCAGTTTACTGAGCTCTTCCTTGGGTCCCAGGGACTGTCCTTGGCACATCACATATATCCTACAACTTAGAGACCCTGTTATTCCTTATTCAGATCAGGACAAGGATGTGCTTAAAAAGTAGGTCATGTCAGAGCTGAGATCTAGACAGAGAGGCAGTTGGCCCCAGACAAGTATGGGGCATCCTACACGAAACACTTTTTATTGAAGCATAGTTGATTTACAATGCTGTGTTAGTTTCTGGTCTACAGCATAGTGATTCAGTTATATATAGATAGATATTCTTTTCCAGGTTCTTTTCATTATGGTTTAATACAGAATGCAGGATATAGTTCCCTGTGCTATACTGTAGGACATTCTTGTTTATCTACTTTATATAACAGTGATCTGTGTCTGCTAATCCCAAGCTTCTAATTTATCCCTCTACCACAGCTTCTTCCTTTTGGCAACCGTAAGTTTGCTTTCCCTGTCTGTGAGTCTGCTTCTGTTTCATAAATAAACTCATTTCTGTCATATTTCAGATTCTACATATGAATGACATCATACGGTATTTGTCTTTCTCTGTCTGGCCTGAATCACTTAACATGATAATCTCTAGATCCATCTGTGTTGCTGCCAATAGCATTATTTCATTCTTTTTATGGCTATGTGTTATTCCATTTTGTTGGAGAAGGGGACAAGAGAGGATGAGATGGTTGGGTGGCATCACCAACTTGATAGACATTAGTTTGAGCAAGCTCTGGGAGTTGTTGATGGACAGGGAAGCCTGGCACGACTGAGCGACCGAACTGAACTGAATATTCCATTGTGTGTATATAATACATCTTCTTTATCCATTCATCCATTGCTGGACATTCAGTTTGCTCACCCTACACTAAACTTTCTATTTTAATGAGACATAATTCATGTACCCACAAGATTCACTCTTTTAAAGTGTATGATTCAGAGGCTTTCAGCATAGCCAAGAGGCTGTACAATCATCATCATTCTCTAATTCCAGAATATTTTCAACCCCACCACCCCCCAAAAAAATTCCATACCTATTAGCCATCACTCACTGTCCCTCACTTTCTCCAGCCCCTGTGTGCATTTGTGCTAAGTCACTTCAGTCGTGTCTGATTCTTTGTGACCCCATGGACTGTAGCCCACCAGGCTCCTCTGTCCATGGGATTCTCCAGGCAAGAACACTGGAGTGGGTTTCCATGCCCTCCTCCAGGGGATCTTTCCGACTCAGGGATCAAACACTCCTATGTCTCTTGCACTGGCAGGCAGGTTCTTTACCATTAGCACCACCTGGACAATTTAGCCCCTGGCAACAATCTACTTTCTGGACATGCCAAGTGGAATCATAAAATATGTGGACTTTTGTGTCTGGCTTTTTTATTTAAGATGTTTTCAAGGTTCGTCCATGTTATAGCTAGTATCAATACTCCATCCCTTTTTATGACTGAATAATATTCTATTGCATGGATAGACTATATTTTGTTTATCCATTTGTCTGTTGATAGATAGTTGGATTATTTCCAACAGGAAGTGAGAGTCCGCCAACTTTGTTCTGTTTTCCAGATGGTTTTGATTCCTCTGGGTCACTTGCATTTCCATATTAATTTAGGATCAGCTTGCCAATTTATGCAGAAAAGGGCACCTGGAATTTTGATTAAGTCTTCCAATCCATGAACACGAATGTCTTTCTGCTTCTTTTTCATCTTTAATTTTTTTCCACAAGTATTCGTGGTTTGAGGTGTACAAGCTTCCCACTTCTTTTGTTCCTTTATTCCTAAGCATTTTATTCTCTTTGGTGCTATTGTTAACAAAATCATTTGGTTTTAAATTTTGTCCCCAGATTGTTAGCATATGGAAATACAACTGATTTTATAGAAAGAGATTGTATCCTGTGAACCTGCTGAATTCATTCATTAGCTGTGTGCCTGTGTGTGTGTGTGTATCTGTGGATTCCTTTGTATTTTGTCTAGACAAGATTGTGTCACCTGAAAATAGAGATAATTTTACACCTTTTCTTTCCTTTTCTTCACTAATTACCTATACTATATTTGCTTAATAATAATTGCCCCATTTTTAGTACTTTCTATGTGCCAGGTATTTTTTCTAAATCAATTTATGTCCTTAGTGAAAGTCTGCTGCATTTTCTGTGTATCAAATATTCACAGACATTCTAAAAAAAAAAAAAAATGGGATTGCTTTCACAATGAAAAACCCTAAAGGTAAAATATATTAAGAGTAATTCTCTTTTGGGAGATCTTGTGTAGGGATAGAACGTGATTTCTGCAAGCTAACAGGTTACACCAAATCCCTGGGGTCTATACTGACTATTGGGGAAAAGACAAAAACTGCCAAAGACCAATGTTTAAATGAATCCCCAGCAGTGAGTTATTTTGTCATTTTCCCCTTGTCCTTAAAAAATATCATGGAAAAACTTGTGATTTTCCTGACGTTATGGTTTACTCCCTGTGAGCTTTAACAAAAGTTATTTTAATTCCCTGGGCCTCAGTGTGTGCATCTATTCAATGGGCTGATTTGTGAAACTGGCTTTGGATGATGTCTGCTAAATCCCTCTCAAGTGTTTAGAGCACATACATCCTCATAAGTAATACCATAGCCCACCAGGCTCCTCTGTGCATGGGATTCTCCCACTGCAAGAATACTGGAGTGGGTTCCCATTCCCTTCTCCAGAAGATCTTCCCAACCCAAGAATCAAACCCAGGCCTCCTGTACTGCAGGAGGATTCTTTACTGTCTGAGCCACAGAGAAGCCTTCATAAATAATACTAATGCTCATGAGATCTAGCACTCACTGTGTGATTCTCACTGCTCAGGCATCATGGCAAATGTTTTACAATTCAATGTTTTATTCGATGTCTACCCCCAAGGGGGTAAGTGTTAAGGATCACAGAGTATCAACGTAATTTATTCAAAGTCTTATAACTAGTGAGTCACATTGTGGAGACCCAGACTGAGGTGTCGTGAAACCAGAGCCTGTGGGTTGAAACATTATTTACCTTTCTTTTCATCCATCCTTGCTTGATAGCTCACCCATTTCACCCCAGGTTTAGAAACACAAGCAAGTATAAGTCACAAAATAAAACACATAGTTTATTTACTCAATCAACCAACAAGGAACCATGAGCTCCTATTATATACCAGGCTCTAGAGACATCTCAGAAGATGAAGTTATGAAGAAGACACACTTCCTGCTTGGCAGAATCTTTTTTAAAAAGTTTTCTGTTTGTTTATTTATTTCTTTGGTTGCACCATGAGGCATGTAGGATCTTAATTCCCTGACCAGGGATCGAACCCACACTCCCTTCATTGGAAGGCAGAGTCTCAACCAGTGGACTGCAATGGAAGTTCTCTTTATGTAATTTTAAGATTCATGATGAAGAGAGAAAAGCCCAGTGCAAAAATAACAGCCCATCATGATGCATCTTTGTGAGTTTGAACTTTATCCCATAACACCATTTATCTCTCTTTAGTATAATTTATCACAACTGCCATAGGATGCATTTCTGTGATATTGTCTACCTTTGGGGTCCCCATCCAGACTATGAACCCCATGATGGTAGTGAGAGTGACTATCATGAGCCTAAAACCTACTTAGTAGGTGTTTCATAAATCACTCCCGAATGGGTTCATTGAAGGGGAGAGAGAATGAAGGGTTTGAATACAAGAGGCAGGGTTAGACTTGCACTTCGGAAAGGTTACCCTTCCAACCAGAAGCAGAGGTATCTGTGAGGAGGCTGTTTTGAAGATCATGTGTGCCTGCACTGTTCAGCTCAGGCTTGGTCACGTGACTCGCCTTGACCAATTAAAGATGGACAGAGGCGTGTCAGTTCCAAATAGTCACCTCCCATAGTCCCTGCATGGCTCACCAGGTAGTCTTCCCTCAGCCACAATGACCAGCCTTGCTGCAGGTGTCTGGATCCCAGAGTGAAACTGTCATGGGGCAGAGAGACAGGGGACCCACGGGGAGCATGTAGCCTGGTTGAGAGATGAGTCTCAGTTATTAGAAGCCAGGGAGACTGTGGGGCCATGTGTCACAGCAGCAGTACTGTGTATCCTGATATCAACAACAGCATGGTGGGGGGGATGTTGAGGAGTTAGTGAAATGGAACAGGGTGGCTCAGACAATAAAGAGTCTGCCTGCAATGCAGATTCCATCCCTGGGTCAGGAATGCAGATTCCGTCCCTGATCCAGGTTCCATCCCTGGGTCAGGAAGGTCCCCTGCAGAAGGGAATGGCTCCCCACTCCAGTATCCTTGCCTGGAGAGTTCCACAGACAGAGGAGCCTGGCGGGCCACAACTCACGGGGTACCAAAAAGTCGGACACAACTGAGTGACTTTCACTTTTTCATTTTCATGTAGAATTCCAGCACAGAATAGATTTCCATAAATGGTAATCGCCCGCTTTAAGTCAATGGCCTGAGTGTTTCTGTCATCATGTGAAAAAAAAATTTATATGTATATTGTCTTAGTCCATTTGGGGTGCTATAAAAGAATATAGTAAACAGGGTGGCTTATAAACCATGGAAGTTTGTTTCTCACATTTCTGGAGGCTGGAAAGTCCAAGATAAGACACCAGCAGACTTAGTGTCTAGTGGGAACTCACTTCCTGGTTCATAGGGAGCGGTCTCCTCTTTCCATGTCCTTACATGGTGGGAAGCACAAGAAACTCTCTTTGGTAACCTCACTAATCTCATTCTTGAGGGCTCCGCCCTCATGATCTGGTTGTTAGGTTGGCCAAAAAGTGTATTTCGCTACTATAACACCTGAATGAACTTCGTGGCTGAGCCAATACATCCCAAAGGCTGCATCTCCTATGTCCATCATGTTGGAGATTACGTTTCAATGTATAAATTTGGGGGAGACATTAACATTCGATCTATAGTGCAAACACAGACACACACAAACGTGCACAGACAAACACATGCACTCACTTATACCCTAGCATGTTCTCTGACATATAGTAGATGCTCATGACACATCCGGTGCCTTTCCCCTGCATTCTCCTGCCTCCCTAAGCTCCTCTCTTATAAAGCGAGCCTTCCAAGCAAGCTTATTCACTTCCTTATTCATATGGTTTCCCAGTTACTTATTCCTCTTTTCAGCGGTGAATCATTGCATGTTTCTAGGCATGCTTTGTCTCCTATTTCCTGCATAAATAATTGTCCCGGATCCAAAGGGTAATGTGTATGCAGTGGTCCCGAGGCTGGCATACCACTTAGCTTAGCTCTTAATATGCAATGAGGCAAAAAGGGGTGTCGAGTTGAGAGAGAAACCTCATCTAACATAGTTGGGGCCACTTACATTCATCTGAGTGGAGAGAAGGGAAGCATTTGGACTGCAATTCTGCACCTTATAAATAGACATATATAGCTCTGCATACATTATTAATATGAGCTTTATTGCTAGCTTTATTGAATCCACGATGGTGCTTCTCTGGGGAAGCCATAGAACACAGGAAGATTGCAGAGACGCCTGCATTAACCAGGACCACAGTATACCAGGCAAATAAGGCTGTGCAAACAGCAGTATTCATGCTCGCTGCATCCTACAATTCAAATAACATAATAACAAATAATGTGCTCAAGCAAGCCCCACAGCTGCTATTTGAAGGATTTTATGTTTTTCTTATCTATGTTGCTCATGCGAACATGAGACTAGGCAGGGAAAATGTTCTTTAGCATGACCTCCAAAGGCCCTGACTTCCTCCAGAATGTTGCCTCCTCCCTGGACTGTCTCCCAGACTCACCCCTCCTAGTCCCCCCAGACATGCCTTGAAGAGGCAAAATTATTCCCTCCCTCTTGTCCTTTATCGTCTGCTCTGAGTGCATGCACACACACACCTTCCTGTAGCTGGATCGTCTTTCATTCATTTTCCATCCTTTACCCTGCTTATTAGTAGCAATTATTTCTAGATGTCTTTTTTTCTTCTTTATACACTTCTGTCTTTATCCTCTGTCTCCCCAAGGAGAACAGACACATCAAGGAAGCAGGGGCTTTTTTTCTGTCTTGTTCTCTTTGCTGGATCTCCAGCCAACATGGGTAATAGTGGTTGGCACATAGTAGATGTGCAATAAATACTTCATGAATGAATGAATGAATGAGTCACAGAACAGAAACGATGATGGTTGGTGAGTTCCTTCCTCTTCTTGATCCACTGTGGACCTCCCTGTAACATAAGCTTCATTAAGGGCAGCCCTCTGTCCTGTGGGCACCTCTCACCACCTGTGTCTGAAGCTGTGAATGACACTTGGGGTTGGTGCTCTTAAGTCACTAAGTGGTATCTGACTCTTGGTGACCCCAAGGACTGCAGCACTCCAGGCTCCTCTGTCCAAGGAGTTCTCCAGGCAAGAATAGTAAAGTGGGTTGCCATTTCCTTCTCCAGGGGATCTTCCCCACCCAGGGATCAAACCCACGTCTCCTGCACTGGCAGGTGGGTTCCTTACCGCTGAACCACCAGGGAAGCCCATAGCACTCAGTATATTTCTCAGTAATTGGTCATAGAGCACGAGAAAACTAAAATATGTTCTTGAAGCATCAGGTTGTCCATGTGGTCAGTGGTGGCTGAAGCAGTGTATATGGTTCCAGCGTGTTCTCTTATACTCTCTCTCTCATCTGGTGGGTGAAGGTGGAGGATTGAGTAGTATTGCTTTTCCCACCTTCCTTTGACTAGGAAATTAATCCCTTGTGAAAGTGCATCACGGAAGCCTGCATCTTTCATTAATGACAATGATTCTTTGAATATAAATTGCCCCCTATGTGCAGAATTTGTGCAGCAAAGACACATTTGGGATCTACCATCACTAAGCTAGTACTCTTGTAAGCCAATCACCATCAAAAGATTCCCCTTTCCTGAAAGTCACTCAGTGGTGTCCAACTCTTTGCAACCCCATGGACTATACAGTCCACAGAATTCTCCAGGCCGGAATACTGGAATGGGTGGCCTTTCCTTTCTCCAAGGGATCTTCCCAACCCAGGGACTGAACCAAGGTCTCTTGCATTGCAAGCGGATTCTTTACCAGCTGAGCTACCAGGGAAGCCCTCCCCTTTTCTAGAGATCGGTTTAGCAGAGGGCATGTTACTTTGGTGGCTTCTAGAAACTAAAAAAAAAGAAATTATTTACAAAACAAAAATAGACTCACAGACATAGAAAACAAACCTATGGTTACCAAAAGGGAAAGATGGGGGAAAGGATAAATTAGGAATCTGAGATTCGCAGATACACACTGCTGCTGCTGCTGAGTCGCTTCAGTCGTGTCCGACTCTGTGCAACCCCATGGACGGCAGCTCACCGGCTCCTCTATCCCTGGGACTCTCTAGGCAAGAATACTGGAGTGGGTTGCCATTTCCTTCTCCCTGCCATATAACATATAAAATAAGTCCATGGGAACTTGAATAGAATAGAATTTGAATCCTACTGTTGTGTGAAAATTGTATAAATCTTAATTATGTTAAATTGGTTCATGGTGATATTCAGGTCTACTATAGCCTTCTCTTCATATTTTTCTATATTTTCATTCTATTAATTTTTGAAAGTTTGGTATTAAAACTCCAACTAAAAATCTTAATTTATCTACTTAGAAAAATAATTGTAATATATAGTGGAACTATATGTAACGTTGCCCTATATTTTCCTAGTCTCCTATAAATGCATTATCATACTTTCATAATTGAAAAAATAAAATAGATAAACAAGGACTTACTGTATAGCACAGGGAACTGTACTCAGTATCTTGTAATGATCTTTAAGGGAAAAGAATCTGGAAAAGAATATATGAGTGTGTGTATATATATTGATAACTGAATCATTCTGCTGTACACCTGAAACTAACACAACACTGTTAATCAACCATATTTCAATTTTTTAAAATTCAGGATGATGATGAATAGTGAGAGTTCTAGGTGGGGGTCCACCAGCTTTTCCTGTAAGGGATCAGATAGTAAATATTTTATGATTGGTGCACCATAGAATCTCTATCACAACAAATCAACACAGCCATTATGGCCTGCAAGTTGCCATGGGCAAGAGGTAAGTGAATGGGCATGGCTGTGTTCCAATAAAACTTTATTTACCAAACCAGACAAGAAGCCAGATTTGGCCCACAGGGTGTACTTTTCAGTGGGCAGATCTCCGTTTTCAACCTGCCTGGCCCTCACCTCCACTTCACTATGCACCCAAGAAGGACAACTAACCTCCCTTCTGCTGATGGCATCTGATACCTACCATGGAGTTTTGGCAAGAAGAATGAGGTCAGGCTTGAAAAACATTGAGCATCCCGTTATACACATGGTAAGTGCAGTTGGGATGGCAGCTGTTGGACTCTGGCTACTGTCCTGTGTGTGTTTCATTTTTGTCACCATCTCCATCAGGTGCGATGGAAAATGAACCCAAATCTGAAAGCCAGTAGCCCTGGAGAAAAAGTAATCAGCAGGAAGGGAAAAGTCAGGAACGGAGATGGTGTTTTCATTCACTGCAGCTGAGGCTGAGGCTGCTTCTTACTCCTAAAAGATTTGGGCCATTTATGTGGGCTTGATTGGCATTAATTATTCAAAGCAATTATTTATTAATAACTCAGAACTCTAAGGATACCCCGTACTTGTTCAGTGCTTTATAGTTTTCTTTTATTTCTGCTTTATTCTTTTCAAAGGGGTTTTTAAAACTGGGGCATACATGTACCAAGGGGCGTATGATACATAGGGGGTGGGGTGGGGGCAGGGGTTTTCCTAGAGTATCCACTATATCAATTTAGGGGGAAAACAACATGATTTTTTTTATTAAAACAAATGAATATGTTAAGGAGCAGAATACAGAATTGTATGATTTAAAAAAAAAGTAAGTATGAGACTTCAAAGACTTTTCAAGGTTGCAAGCCCCCTACACTGGGCTGAGTCCCAGGTGGCTGCAGTGTAAGGGGCACAGTTCTATCTTTTCAGTACAGCACCACCCCCACCCACCCGCCAAGTGAGCAAGAAAGGAATTTTTACAAATTCTGCAAACGAAGAAACTCCACCAAGAAGCTGACGGTCTTGCGCGCGTCCACTGAGAACTCAGCTACAGGATGAGCTCGTTTGGAGGCTTGGAGTCCCAGCTCCCTCTGAGCATGCATGAATGATGCTCCTGGTCAGGCAGGAGTGGAGGTGAAACATGAGCGACGTGGTGGGCCAGGCGCTGTGCTGAGTGCTGGGCAGACAGTTTGGGGATAAAAGCAGGGTCCAGAAAGCTCTAAGAACCCTCAGAGTCAGCATCTGGTCAGCCTGGAAAAATGCTCGGTATTGAGTCAACTCAGCACCTGGTTAGCCCCAGACTCTTGAGAGTCCCTTGGGCTGCAAGGAGACTAGCCAGTCATTCCTAAAGGAAATCAATCCTGAATATTCATCGGGAGGACGGATGCTGAAGCTGAAGCTCCAATACTTTGGCCACCTGATGCGAAGAGCCAACTCATAGGAAAAGACCCTGGTGCTGGAAAAGATTGAGGGCAGGAAGAGAAGGGGACGACAGAGGATGAGATGGTTGGATGACATCACTGACTCAATGGACATGAGTTGGAGCAAACTCAGGGAGATGGTGAAGGACAGGGAAGCCTGGCATGCTGCAGTCCATGGGGTCACAAAGAGTCGGACACGACTAAGCGACTGAAAAACAACAACAACAACGCTGGTCATTAGTAGCCCCTTCCCGGATCCCATCATTATCCAGTCCATTCATCCTGATGCCTGCCCCCATCACAGCATTTTCTGCTAGACTTTAAGCTCTGTCATTCACTTGCTTTGCTCAGGCACAACTCCTTGCCTAGAAGAATATCAATAAATTCCACTGCTGTAAGCAGCCATGCAGTAATCGCTCCTTCCTGCGCCTCCCCCTAGTACATCACCTGCTCCCTGACTTCCCATTTGCAATGCACAGGGTAACCATTTTTATCTGTGTTTCTCCTCACCCTATCCGCAAGACTCAGATCCATGGTATAATCCCAGCTTTGTCTTTTCTTCTGTTTGGAGGCCGTGGCATCCTGTTTGTTGTTTCCTGAAGGACCATAATCACAGCCCACCTACATCTCACCATTCATACCCTATGCTCTAACAAGTACATGAAGGCCTGAACCCAAAGTCTACCCACCACTGAGTATTTGTGTGAATTTGGAACATTCTCGGCCTCTCTGAGGCAGCCATCATACCATCACCATCACCAGTGATGCCCTGTCCTTGCTGTCAGTGGAAGGATGGAATCAGTTTGTATGGACTGGGAAGTCCAGGGGTTGGCACTTCACAAGTACTCGATGTGGAATGGAGTATTCCCTGCCATATCAATAAACAAGGATGTCACAGCCATCCTCGATTCCTGCCCTTCCAAATGTAAATTTCTGAGCCCAGGAAGAACAATGCTGGGCTACCTGCCAGCCATCAACCACTCCCTCTGGTGAGCTGTGAGAGAGGGACTAAGGATGTGAATGTCAAGAAGCCGGATGCTGACCCCGCATAGCTGAGATGCATGTGAAGGGAATGACCGCAGTGAACCGAGACACTTGCATCTTCCCCTACATCAAAAAGTGCTCAATTTCTTGAGATATCTGGTTTTCCCTAATTAACAATCATCTTCTGATGTTCAGACTACCTGCCCCCTGCTGCAAACTTCTATATTACCTGACACCTCTTCCCACCTCCACCACCTCCTCACAACAGTTCTTTCAGGGTCACTTGAGATGCTGTCTCCTGGGCTTGAAGTCCTAAAATTTCCCACCACATAAACATAATTCTCCACTTATAGGCTCTGCGTATTTTTTTAGTCGACATCAGGAAGCCTCAGTGTCCTCATCAAACCCACTTACTCTGGGTGAGTAGAGGTCCCACCAGATCTTCACTTGGAATCTTCGAAAGAGCCAGCAGCGGGGTGACCCGGGGGACGCTGAAGGGCTGGAGAGCCAGGGAGCCACCACTTCGGTGGCCCTATGCCACACTGTCTTTAACTTTTGCCTCCTAATCAAACATCCTCGTGGGGACCCTTGACCCCATTTCTGGCTCCAAAGTCCTCTATTTCCTGCTCTTAGCAGAGCGCGGGTGAGATTCTACCCCCGCTGCCTTCAGAACGAATCTATTTATAGCAGCCATCATTAACTCTCCATTGCCGGTCCCCAGAGCCTCACCTGCTACCCCCCGTTCCTCCCCCAGAAGTCGACTTCAGAGGGTTTTCTGAGAGTTCTTTGTAATATTAGTTAACATGTACAGGAAAGCCCCAAGGTCATGTTCCACTCTTGGCACCCTTCACTTTAGATTTGAGAAATCCCCTAAAACTCTCATTAGCGGAGTCTGCCTCACACCTATGAAACTTTAAAAATATCTGGCTAATCAACCACTTTGCACACCTCCATGCAGCCAGAGAGAGCTCCCTTTGCGCTCTTCCTCATCCTGTCTCCCAGCATCACCTTCGAGCAGACGAGAGCTGTCAAAACCTGCCTTCCTGTGGTCCTTAAATTAAAATGAGGGAACTTGTCATTGGAGACCAGTCTTCCCACTGAAACTGGGAGAGAGAAGCAGGAAGTGGACCTGGGAAATGGCCCCCTGGAAGACCCTTTTTGTTCACATTATCTTTTTTTTTAATGGGTTATTGAGGGTTTTTAAAAATTATTTATTTAATTTTGGCTGAGCTGGGACTTCACTGCTCCACGAGCTTATCTCTAGTTGCAGCTAGTGAGGACCGCTCTCTAGATGCGATGTGTGGGCTTCTCACTGCGGTGGCTTCTCCTGTTTCAGAGCACGGGCTATAGGACTCGAAGGCATCAGTAGCTGCGGCACACGGCTCAGCGGCTGTGGCTCCTGGGCTCTGGAGCACAGTCAATAGCTGCGGTACACGGGCTTAATTGCTCTGTGGCATGTGGGAACTTCCCGGATCAGGGATGGAACCTGTGTCTCCTGCATTGGCAGGTGGATTCTTTACCACTGAGCCACGAGGGAGGCCCCAGATTTTTTTTTTTTACGAGGATCTGGTCATTGGAATTGAAAGGGATATTAATCATAACAATATGAAAATGAAGTTGCCACTGTGGAGTGCCTGCCACATACAAGGCACCATGGAAACTACTCAGTAACAGTATCTTTGGGTCCTCCCAAACCCCTGAAAAGGAAACCCTAGTTTGCACATCAGGAAGCATCCTTTCTGATGCTGAAAAGGATTAAGTGATATTTGCCAACCAGGTAGCCAGCATGTCAGTATGTCGTCCAGCCAGGATTCTCAGCAGTGAGAGTCTGTCCATCTCTTAAACCCATGTTCATGCCAATATGTCATGCTGTCTCCCACTTGAAATATACATTTCTGAGATGGACCATTCTCCAATCCACTTAGATGGAGCTACTCTGGGCACTGGTGCTGTGGCCCATCTTCACCCAGATAGAAAGCATTTCACTATTCTATAGCGACATTTTGACCTTGGGAGTTACACAATACCATCATCAGAATTATTTGGGGGTCTTTATCAAGCATATGGGGCTTCCCTAGGGGCTCAGATAGTGAAAAATTTGCCTGCGGTCCAGGAGACCCGGGCTTGATCCCTGGGTTGGGAAGACCCCTTGGAGAAGGAGATGACAACCCACTCCATTATTCTTGCCTGGAGAATCCCATGGACACAGGAGTCTGATGGGCTACAGTCCCTGGGGTTGCAAAGAGTCAGACAGGACTGAGCAATGAACGCACATCAGCATACAGATTCCTGTACCTCACCTAAGAAGCATTAAATTTGAATCTCTGAGGGGGACTGAGGGAATCTGGTCTTGCTGAGTATTTCCAGGTGATTCTTGTTCACTCTGATGTTTGCAAATTAATGTTCCATGTCTAAACTTGTTTGCAGCATGCTTCAGAGTTAGGTGTTCATGAACCCCGCATGTCCCCTACAACAAATGGAATTCTCCCTCAACAGGCTCCCCAGAAATAGGCGGCATTGAAGTAAAGAGAGAGAAACTTCCCAGTTGGTGAGACAAACCCATATATTCTCAGGAATAAATTACAGAAACAAAGATGAGTGTTTCAAGAGGGTATCTATTTGTGAAACATGTAAGACTCAGTCTCTTGGAGTTAAAACAGCAGCAGGTACCACTGACAAGGTGATAAACGAGGATCCCAGGTGCTGAACTAGGGGATAGAGAAAGGGAAACAATGGAATTAGGAGGAAGCCTGCCTATTTGGGCAAAGTGAGAGACTTCAGATGGTTGGATGGCATCACCGACTCAATGGACATCAGTTTGAGCAAACTCCGGAGATGGTAAAGTATGGGAAAGCCTGGCGTGCTGCAGTCTATTGGATCACAAAGAGTTAGACACAATATAACAACTGAACAACAACAAGGAACTTGGGGAATAACTCAGATATGGAAATGACCTGGGAGAAAGAAGTCTGCCCAGGCAAGTCAGGCAGCTAAGTAACCAGTGGGAGGTGGGCAGAGAGAGGGTATGGCCCAGAAGGAAGGTCATATGATGAGGGAAGCAGGCATGATTGATGTTGTGACGTTAGGACTCCATGAGAAGCCTTCACCGGTGAATTCCATCATCACTTCAGAGTAGCTGCTGTGTGACAGGCATTGTGCTGTGTGCTAAGGTTTCAGAGAAAATAAGGTATGGGTCTTTGTCCCCACTGAACCCACAGTTTAGTCGAGGGATAAACATAGACATATGGATAGACAAGCATAGCATGATTCCACAGCACTGTGCTACAAATGGACTTCCCAGTTGACACTAGTGGTAAAGAACCTGCCTGCCAATGCAGGAGATGTAAGAGACCCAGGTTTGATCCCTGGGTTGGAAAGATTCCCTGGAGGAGGACACAGCAACCCACTCCAGTATTCTTGCTTGGAGAATCCCATGGACAGAGGAGCCCGGTGGACTACAGTCCAGGGGGTCACATCAGACACAATGGAAGCAACTTAGCATGCACTTTTGCATGCTACAATAGATGCAAGAGGGAGATAATCATGCAGAGGAAGCCCATCTAAGCCAGCCAAGGTAAGTCAAGAAAGGATTCCTGGAAGAGGTGATGTTTGAACTACTACTTTTGCATTGGAGTTAGCTTGGGAGCAAAAAGAGAGATAGAGTCAAAGCCTTTGCAAGATGGTAGAAACGTGGCTCTTATAAATGTTTAGCCCCATCAAAAATTGGCTTGAGTACCAGAGTAAGACCGACACCAAGTGTCTGCAGGGTAGACAGCAGGGGGAGGGGATGCCTCAGTGAATCCGCATGAGAGGAGACTGGGGAAGCAGGAGCATCCTACAAACCAGCTTAGACACAAAACATTAATTCTCAAGTACTGCAGCTGTAATTATTACCTAATTACATGGACAGCACTTCCTGCAGGACTCAGAGTAACGGCCAGCAACAATGGTCAGCAAAGGTGAGCCAGGTGCAGCTAAGGTGAGAAGCAAGCCTTTATCTGGGTCAGGTTACATGCAGACCAGAAGACAGTGTGATCTGGGACAAGCCAGTCGATCCCACTGTCCTTAGACGTCCAACTCTTGGGAGGGGCTGGCTTGAAGATGGGTTAGGTTACTAGGCATATTGAACCAACATGTCCTAAAGAGTCTTTCCTTGAGCGATGATCTCCTATGGTGTCAAGTTTCTCTGTGCCTCCAAGATGCCACAGACTGACTCATCACATTGGATCAAAATAATCTTCCTGTTTCAGTTGGACTGTTTAACCCTCTTAATGTATTTGTCCATTCCACCAGGACCTTTAGAGGAGGGCGGTTAACAATAATTCCTCTAAATTTCAGAAGTGTGATTAGTGAAATCCAGCCCACCATGTTGTGAGAACAGAAAATGAGTGTTAAGGTGGCTTTAATTTACAAAATTCAATGTAATCTTGTCCTATGTAGAAAATATAGAGCACATTCTTAATCCATAGACCTCCAGAAGGTCCATGCACCTCCTAAAATATTTACATGTACATATATACATTTTCCTCCCTGGGAAGTGAATCAGTGTCTATCGACATGCTGTCTAAGATGGTAAGTCTTGCACACACGCACGTTCACATACACACATGCAAGGTTAGAAGCCACAGGGTTAGAGGGGTGGGATTAAGTCATGCATTTGATATTGGCAGCCTGACTGACACTGCCCATGCTTTGGTTCCTGTCCAGAAGGAATTCTTTGCTCCAGAATTATCTTATCTCAACCCAGGTTATTTTTCCAGTTCCTTTTGGGTGAGTAGGCTTTGCTGAGTGACGATCAAAGTGAGTCGGGGTCAGCATCATGCCCCATCCAAGCATTGTATAGCTAGATCGGTTTGATAGTCGCCCCAGAGGGAAGAAGTCCCCAGAGATACCTCCGTCACCAGTGTTTGGCGGGGTGAAGACTTGGAGCCACTTCTGTGTAGGAAATAGAATTAAGTAGATAGGATTTGAAATGCACCATGTTTGACTTGCACTGGGTTGAACAGAAAGGGTCCTTTATGTGTGTTTGGTACCGTGTACATGGGGATGTGGATGGCAGGGGCATTTGGCATTTGCCCATGTGGTGCTTGCAAAAACGGAAGCTTTCCCATTTTGCAAACAGCCCAGAGATACATTAAATAACCCATTTCAGGATGGACATCTGGACTCCTCAAACCTGCCAAGAGCGGATGGGCTGGCTCACTGCTGCCTTCCAGCTTTATGGCGGGGAACGGCTGCCTGCGAACTTAAAAGGCGTCATTCCGCAGAGTGTGGCAGGTTGGGGTCTCATCTGTCCGAACGCCACTCACACACATGCGTTTTGATTTTAGCTGCATCTGAGCCACTGGCCACATATGAAACGTCTCATCGAAACTATCCTTGTTCATTAAGGCAGACCTCTGCAAGGCAGCCTGACCTCGGACTCCCCACTGTGGTCACCTGAGTCGTGGCTAATCTCCTGAGATACACAGGCAGGTAAGACTATCCAGAGGGATGCTTCAATTTAGTATGTTATGGGGGACGAAAAGGAAAAACAACAAGCTTGGCTAAACACACCGTAACCCACAGTGTGGCATGGAAAGCAGAAATCATTTACACTGGGGGTTAACTGAAGCGTCCTTTGCCAGCCTCCGCACGAGGGAAATGACCGAGTCCTTGGTCGAGTGTGCTCAGGGTAATTCCCTCCCAACCTTCCCGTCTGTACCTCCCTCCTCGTCCACCCTCCTTTCTGTGTGCCGGCCGTGACCGTGCTCAAAGCTGAGAGTTTGAGCGCGCCACCTGGTGGCCAGCGAGAAGGCTGTTCGCGGTCCCATTGTGTCCTCGGGAGCCGGGGTTGGAAAAACAGGCTCTTCGTGAGTCATTACGGTGCCAGAGCTCAAACACCAATGTTTGCTTACAGCATTTAAGTTCAAACAGAAAGGTTTAAAAAGGAGAAAGAAAACCAGGGGTATCTCTAAGTGATGATTGCTTGCTCTCATCTCACTTAACGCATGCTGTACAAATGAAAAGCAAAACCCATGGCGGTAAAAGAAAGGGAGGGCTTAGTTTTTTGAGGCCCGCAGTGCAAAGAAAGTGTAAGGATGCGCGCGCGCGTGTGTGTGTGTGTGTGTGTGTGTGTGTGTGTGTGTGTGTGTGTTTGCAGGCATGCATCAAAAGTCACAGAGGCAGACTTTGTAGTTGTAATGACATTCCAGGGTTCCGCCTACATAAATAAAAAATTTTTTACTTCTTTGCACAAATGAGTGGCCTCCCAATGTATGTGCTGTAATAATTATGAATCTAGGATAAGAAAGACTGTGTTGAGTACATATTATGGGCTTGGAACTGTGCTAGGGAATTTACACATGTCATTTGTTAGAATGTGTATAACTCAGCTGACTTTAATGACTGTACAGTCCAAGCTGTACCCCAAACCAGAAAAACCTCTACACTGATGCTTTTCAAACTATCTATGGAGAAGCACTTGCTTTTTTAACATTTTTATGCACCCACAGACCAATGTTTTTATTTTAAAAAGGAAGTTACAAGAAAAATAAAATGTGCAATATACAAGCCCTTAAATTTATTTTAATTATTAGATTCAACTGGAGAAGGCAATGTCACCCCACTCTAGTACTCTTGCCTGGAAAATCCCATGGACAGAGGAGCCTGGTAGGCTGCAGTCCATGGGGTCACTAAGAGTCGGACACGACTGAGCAACTTCACTTTCATTTTTCATTTTCATGCATTGGAGAAGGAAATGGCAACTCACTCCAGTGTTCTTGCCTGGAGAATCCCAGGGATGGAGGAGCGTGGTGGGCTGCCGTCTATGGGGTCGCACAGAGTTGGACAAGACGGACATGACTTAGCAGCCACAGCATTAGATTCAACAGCTATAAAAATTATTACATCAGATTCCTATAAGTTTTTTTAATGCTTATCCTCAATTTTGATGTTTACTTAGCTGACTCTGGTGGTTCAGTTGTTAAAAAATCTTCCTGCAATGCGGGAGACATGAATTCCATCCCTGAGTCAGGAAGATCCCCTGGAGAAGGAAATGGCAACCCACTCCAATATTCTTGCTTGGATAATTCCTTGAACTGAGGAGCCCGGTGGGCTACAGTCCATGAGGTCACAAAGAGTCAGACACAACTGAGCGTCTAACACATAGACCAGTAACAATGCATCGATTGGATCTGGTCCTCAGATCATGCTGAGTGGAGCTGATCTACATGATCTTAACCAGCTGTCATGCCCACTGAAAACATCTTCCATGACACAGGCTGCCCATCTCCCACGGCAGCCCATCTATTGCTGAACTGTCCTGATGACCGGAAACAAAAGTCTGCTTCTCTGTATTGATTGGCCAGAGTTCTACCTCTGACCCGCATGCAGCAAAACTTGCCTCTCTTTCCAATTTCCAATCACAGCTTTTCCAGTAAATGAGGATGGCCAAATTCTGACTTCTCCTCCCCTGGTTCTACACACTTGAGTCTGCAATGGCCCACTTAGGGTCCAACCTTGAGGACTCACTGCAACAAACAGCAATCCAGGGAGCTTCCACCCCGCTGGCTTGTTTCTCTTCCTCTAGAAGAACAGGGAAGAGTGATTTGATGGTTCAGGATGCAGCTCCTGCGTGGCCATGTCTACCATTGTTTAGTCGCTAAGTCAAGTCCAACTCTTTTGACACAGACCGTAGCCCGCAAGCCTCCAGGCAAGAATATTGGAGTGTGTTGCCATTTGGGCAAGGGCATTTTGGAGTCGCACCCAGGAAGCAGTCTCTCATTTGCTTTGTTTCCATTATATTTATGGAAAGTAAGAGATTTCATGGGGGCCATTCAGAATGGTGCTCTTGTCTTGTATCAGCTTCAAGGTCATTGCTCTAAATTCCTATACCATGTGACTGGTCAGATGTGGAAAGATCCATTGATTCACATCATGTTTGAAGGAGGTGATTGAGAGCTTGCCTAGGGCTCAACGTGAATCCAGAAACTCCTAGACCCTTCTCCTACAACCCTTTCATAGAGGTTCCTTGCACTGACCTAACTTGTGGCAAAATCGTGTTGGATTTTCATTTACTCTTCCTTGCCTCATGACATTAAGCCAATTATTCAACATTCCTTTGTCTTAATTTCCTCCTCTAGGAGAAGAATGGCATCTAACTGAATATATTTCACAACATGGCTATGAAATTTTTAATGAGATACAATAATACATAGGAATCTCTTTGAACCTCCCTTAACCTTGTAAATATATCATGTCATTGTATGGCAAAACTAATAAAAAAAGAAAAAAAAACACTTATGGTGATTCTAATTTTGATATATTTCCACTGGCTTGTAACTTCACAGGGAACTTTGGAAAGAAATGTTTGGGAAGGATACGATAAACCTGGAAACTAATCATGAAGCCATGAAATATCATTGTAATGACACTAATACTAAAAATTAAAATACAGAGAGTGTGATATGACCAGCAAGACATAGAAATGGAAATTCATCTTTTAGGTTTGGAATATGCCCTTTCTGTTAATTTAGTCCCAGCATATGTTAGCTTAGGGCTTCCCATTTGGCTCAGTGGTAAAGAATCTGCCTGCCAGTGCAGGAGAAGCAGAAGATGTGGGTTCGATCCCTGGGCCAGGAAGATCCCCAGAAGAGGTCACGGCAACTTACTCCAGTATTCTTGCCTTGGAAATCCCACAGACAGGGGAGCCTGGTGGGCTACTGTCCGTGGGGTCACAAAGAATCAAACACAACTTAGCAACTGACCATGCACAGATACATTAGTCTACCAGGGTAGTGGTGGTTGAGTTGGTCTACCAGTGGCTTGGGTTTATTGTCTTACGATAACACAACAGTCTTAACACATACCGAGATTTCCAGCAGCCAGAACACATAAGTCGCTTCATTTGTGGTCCCCTAAGCATATCCTCTCATCCTGTAGTTGGATGCCATTCTTCAAAGGATTCATGTGGAACCCTCTTTGTGTTCCTATTTAATTTTATCTTGGATTTGGCCCACTGCTTCCAAATACTATAAAGTGCTGAATAAAGATGTCATCTAGTCCAGTGTATTATACACCTTCATTTTTCAGACATAAAACTCTTACATGGAAATCCAAGAAGCTATAGGGATGACAATGAAGCTTTCTGGAAAACAGTGAGGGTGGCAGTGTCTTGCCTACTCAACTTCCCTAGAAGCTACTGGAATTACTTCTAGAAATCCCTGCAATCTTAGAAGAAGCATTCTAGGTCTGCTTCTCTAGCCTGACTCTGTTTTACCAGTGGAGAGGGAGCTTCCCAGGTGGCGCTTATGGTAAAGAACTCGCTGTCAATGCAGGAGACAAAAGAGACGCGGGTTCGATCCCTGGGTCAGGAAGATCCCCTGGAGGAGGTCATGACAACCCACTCCAGTATTCTTGCTGTGGGAATCCCATGGACAGAGAAGCTTGGCAGGCTACAGTCCACAGGGTGGCAAAGAGTTGGACATGACTGAAGCGACTTTGCATGGACTGAGGCCATGACAGCCTATCAGAATTGTCCAAGGGGATGCAGCTAATGAATAGCATGCCTGGGCCTATTTCATCTCTATTAGGAAAATGGACAACGGAATATTACTTTTCCTTGGGCCAGACTCTTCAATGTCAGAATCTATCAGCTTGGGAGATTTATCTATGAACACGGGGTCAGAACCAGACTCAGAAAGGTTAAGTCTTTCATCAAATCATAGAGTTGATCCCTTGCAGGTCAAGTGGATTCCTATAAAATGTGCTCATGAGTCATTAACCACCTATTCAATTTTGTATGTGTGCAAGGCTGGTCATCTAAATGGGATTTGGTAAAAAAAAAAAAAAAAATTGCTTCAGAGAGGAATGCTTGACTTGGTACCTTGGAGTACCAATGGTGTTATTTTCTTATTGTTGTTGTTGCTAAGTCATGTCTGACTCTTTATGACCCCACGGACTATAGCCCACCAGGCTCCTCTGTCCATGGCATTTCCCAGGAAAAAATACTGGATGAGGTTGCCTTTTCCTTCTCCAGGGGATGGTCCCAACCCAGGAATCAAACCCACATCTCCTGCCTCTCCTTCACTGGCAAGTGGATCCTTTGACCTCTGAGCCACCCGGGAAACCCAGACTGTGGCACACCAGGTCCCTATCTCTTATTCATAAAGACCTTCTGACCCAAGAAACTCTGCTCTTAGCCAGTGTTTCTACTGCTCCCAATGTGTCTGCCGACTTATAAATAAGACAGTTAGCAACATGAGCAGATGACGAGCTGACTGTGAACAAAGACTTACTCCATTTTGTGCAACTGCCTTGAGAGTTTTAAATGAGTAAGTTCATATAACATTTACAGCCACACTTTGAGGTAGGTGGTTGTGTACTAGCATTTGATATTTATTTGTTTACTTATATCCTTGTTTCCTTAATTATGTTTGTGTACATGAAAAATATGGGCTTCCCAGGTGGTACTAGTGGTAAAGAACCCACTTACCAGTGCAGGAGACATAAGAGACGTGAGTTCAGTCCCTGGATCAGGAAGATCCCCTGGAGGAGGGCAAGGCAACCCACTCCAGTATGCTTGCCTGGAGAATTCCATGGACAGAGGAGCCTGGTGGGCTCTAGACCACGGGATCGCAAACAGTCGGACATGACTGAAGCGACCTAGCACACATGCATGCATGTGAAAAATAAATATGTATGAAAAAATTAAGTAGTTCGTCCAAACTAATTTAATTTGTAAACACAGAGGCAAGCAGAATGTAAACTCAGAAATTCCAGTTCTTAAGCTGTGAGTTTAGCTCCTTTGTTAAGCTATTGTTAATGGCAGCTGAAAAAAAGCTGTGCACGGGAGAGCTGTGAGTTAAGTTTCATTTGGGGTAAAATGAGGGCTATAGCCCAGAAGTCATTTCTGAAATGCTGTCTCCCAGGCTATAGTCCTCATTTTGCCCCAAATACAACTTAACTCACAGTCCTCACATTGTGCATTTGTTTACATTGGCACTAACAATGTAAAAATGTAACAATGTCAGGCACCTTCATCCCTGATATTTTATTTTAAACACACACACATGGGATCAACTCATTCATTAGACACTGCAGACACAGTGCCGAGGCCCATGATGATTTTCAGGGTCCATGAACATGTGTTAATTTCTTTAAAAAAAAAAAAGAACAAAAAGAAAGAACTTTTTGGTTAAAGGAAATCTCGAATTTATAATATCTGTGTCTTTCTCTGTATACCAACACAGTCCCAAAATACACTATTAAACATTTTCTAGGAGGAGAGAGAACCAGTGAAAGGTGCAGTGTGGCCTCACAGACACAAACAAGGCAGAACTGATCCCAGGGTGGAGAGCTGAGGTGGGGAGACCCTTCCCATGTCCTGTGTTTTTCACATACAGCAGATGGAGCCTGCACCCTTGTTGAGGGCTGAGAGCTCAAAAATCAATGGCCTTTTCCTGAACATGGCAGAAAGGTTCTGTTTTAGAGACACAAACAAATGAGCCCCCCAGCTCAAAACCAAAGAATTCCAGATGCCCTCACGTCATGGAATTAGGAGTAAGGGACAACTATCCATGGGCTTTCCTAGTAGCTCAGATGGTAAAGAATCCACCTGCAATGCAGGAGACACAAGTTTGATCCCTGGGTTGGGAAGATCCCCTGGAGAAGGAAATGCAACCCAGTATTCTGTCCTCCACTCCAGTATTCTGGCCTGGAGAATCCCATGGAGAAAGGAGCCTGGCAAGCTACAGTCCATGGGGTCGCAAAGAGTTAGACATGACTAATCAACTAAGCATGCACACACACAGCAGACACCCATGACTACAATTCCTCATCTGCAACCTGGAAAAGCAGGAAGAAAGGAGTGAGCTGGAGGGACTGTAGCTAGCAAAATGCTTGGAGCTGAGTGAGCATTACCATCTTCAGGGTCTTTGTTTTTCTCAAGGAAAAAAAAAAAAAGACTGGAGTGTGGCTGCCCACACTCCAGCCCAGCTGTCTACAATGATAAATGATAGCCCTTTCTTTAAATTTCCTTTCTGCTCAGCATGAGGACTGGCCAGTGTGGATACGCACTCGACGCGGATAAATGGCTTTGGCAAGCCCACCAGATTGTCCACGTGGCAACAGATGGTTCAGCTCAAAGCTTTTGTTGCGCTAATGTCGGCACTTGCTGCTACCTGAAGCGGTTATCATGTCACGAACAATGATGCTGCCACTGCTGTGTGGATAAACTGTCCTTTATATTTTGCAGCACCCACCATGGGTGTTGACAGCTTCATGATGGTGCGAGGAGACCCCCAGTCACTCAGCTGCAGTGGCAGCCGGTGAGGAAAACGGAGTGGGACGGAGGGAATGGGGGTGGAAACCATAGTTGGTGTCTATTCATAGGCTCTGTGTTTATCTGTCTTCCTTGAACTCTGGTCATCGAGAAGGAAAGACGTTTTCACTCTGCTGAAGGGTCTAACGTGACCCTTAGGGACACACTGTCCCCTTAACATTGTGACTTTTGCATAGATTCACTTTATATTCCCTTTGTAGAAACTCTGATAATGAACAGATAAGGAAGTGGTTAAGATTTTCCAAGTGCCTATTATGTCCCATGCACTAGCACACCATTATTATTACTTAATTATTGCTGATAATTGGAGTAGTCAGAGCAGTAGTAGTAAATAACTTTTAATGAGGAGCTTCTTAAATTCCAGGCACTGTGCTGAGCCCTTTCCATAATTCTGATTGTAATTGTTTCCAGAGACTCACAAAGGAAGTGAGGAGGGAGTTCTGGTAAACCAACCTGTCATCAGTCAGAGTTGGGAGAGGGGGAAGAGCCCGGCCAGGCAATGTTTGCTGATTTCCATGTTGCAAATCTCCCTGTCATGGCCAATATTCGTTACCAATAATTTAAAAACATGCTAGCAAAATTCCTGAATACTTAACTATCAGCTCTCCCAAGCCATCACAGGCTGGTTCCTGCACATCATTGGACTGAAATACAGAAAGATTTGTTTGCCCAAGATGGTCCAAGGGACAAGGCTGAGATGTCCAGCCAAGGACACAGACCCTTACATCGCTGTTCCAGGCTCTAAGGCCATGAGTCCATTAGCTCCCTCAATCCACAGGACAACTCTAGGAAGCAGGCCCATAGGTCACTCCTGATTCCAGCAGTGAAAGAACCTACCTGGAGTCACACACCTACCACACTTGAATTCTGCGACTGGAATTCAGATCCTGCCTCTCTGAGTCCACACTAAAAGTTCTCCTCCAATTTACCTGGCTTCCAGTGCTAACCAATAGCAAAGTGAAAAGGAGCGAATATTTTTTATTCATTATTTTTCATATTTTAGAATGAATATTTTTCATTTTCATTTTCCCTTGGGTGGAGAATCTCAAAAACAAAGATTAAAAAATTTATATATATATATATATATATGTATATATATCCCAAAGAAATCATTTGGTGGGGGGTGGATTTCAGGCATAGGTCCTCATGAGTGATATTTGGGAAACTGACTGGGTTTCTCAAATTACACCACAAAAGTAATTGTTGGAGTTTCCCTGGAGGTCCAGTAGCTAAGACTCCCTGCTCCCAATGCAGAGGGCCTGGGTTCAATCCCTACTCAGGGAAATAGATCCCACATGCAGCAACTAAGAGTTCACATGCTACAACAAATGATCTTGCATGCCACAGCTAAGATCCGGCACAGCCAAATAAAAAAATTAAAATTAATTAATTAACTAAGTTTAAAAACTAATTACTGAGTGATTCCACCAGACCATTAGGTAAGAAGAGGCTTTTTTCTCTTTTAGAAGTTGTTCCAAATCTTCAAAAGGGCTTCAGGTAAAGGCAAAGAGCCTTTCCAACAGACATCCTCAGTAAAGATAATTTGTATTCTCCCCAAAAAAGTCCAGACACTCTACCATTGCATAGAATAGCCACTGTCTCTAGCAGGCTGAGAATCCAGGATCTCCCCACAACCCACTCCAAATTGTGACCGTCTCTGTGACGAGGGGGAAAAACTTACTAGATAAAAATAACAAAATCCAGGTAAGGGAGCTCACCCTATACCAAATTTGTTCTCAGTAAGTATCCATCTCTCTCATTAAATTAGGAACTCCAATAGCCTAGTTAACACATAGTGAGTTCTGAGTTTCTCCAGTAGTCATGTATGACAGTTAGCCCATTAAGAAGGCTGAGCATCCAAGAATTGGCTTTTGAATTGTGATGCTAGAGAAGACTCTTGAGAGTCCCTTGGACTGCAAGGAGATCAAATCAATCAATCCTAAAGGAAATCAACCCAGAATATTCACTGGAAGGACTGATGCTGAAGCTCCAAAACTGTGGCCACCTGAGGCAAAGAGCCAACTTATTGGAAAAGGACCAGATGCTCGGAAAGATTGAAGGCAAAAAGGAGAATAGGGCGGCAGAGGATGAGATGGGTGGGTGGCATCACCAACTCAATGGACATGAATTTGAACAAACTCTGGGAGATAGTGGAGGACAGAGGAGCCTGGCATGCTGCAGTTCGTGGGGGTCACAGAGTCAGACACAGATTAGTGACTGAACAACAACAAAGTTCTGAGTTAATGAATGAATGTGTGAATGAAGGCAGAGTACACTATTATTAAGACAAGTCAAAAAACATCAGAAACTGAACTAACACATTTGTTGATGTACAAGAAATAGAGGCACAGAAAAAAACCTAATTTTATAAGGACTTTTGGGGGAAAAGGAAGAAAGGAGGGCAGAATACATGGGTTTAGAGGAATTCAGTTAAGTTCACAATAAAGACATTATTTTGCTGATGCTAATACAATGATGTTTACAGTGAAATGATACCAATGTCTTTCTACCACTAAAAACCAAAATATTTCTTTATATAAGTTTGATTCTCTATAATCCATTCATACTATGGGCACCTTGGTTGAAGAATCATTTTTAGATATTTGTCTAAATGCCTTAAAAAATGCTTGCAAATTCGGTGCCTAAATCTTAAAGGGATACTCCACCCCAAACCTCTCTTTATTATGTGAGCTGTTTTTCTTTCCCAGAGGAGAATGAAATGTTTCCCCCAACAGAAGCTTCCCAGTTTGGGTTCGTTTTGTGAACTTTGCTTTGTCTTCCCTGCTCAAACTTCTGTTGTGAACAAGGATACATTTTTCTGACCATCAGATCTGCAGCCGAAACACTTGCTTTCACCCAGTTCCCGAAGTGCTGAACTACTATTGCAGACCAACAGTGAGTCTGCAGTGAAGGGGGCTGGGAGGGGGTGCATGTTAGTAATGAGGACCAGCCCACATGGACACTTCCAGTTGATGGGGAACGGGGGAGGGGGGCACACGTTGCAGGTGCTATCAGCGAGTTGCAGGCTGTGTGGCTGCCTTGTGAGTTATTGCCCTGGTCCCCAGATCTCCTTTCTGTAGCATCCTGCATGTGCAGGTGATAAATCTTAGGGACTCGAGGGAATGCAATGGGCTTCTCTCTTCTGGGCCATTATTTTTCTCTTATATCATTTAGAAGAGTGTAAGTCTGGACCTTTTTTTTTTCGTTTTTGGTGCATGGGTGTGTTCTTCAGCTCATTGCCACATTTTGTTCTGCATGTTCAATTTCTAGCTTGTTTGTAAGAGTCCGCCTCCACAGAAGATGGAAAGAATGAACAAAGACATGCGTTTAGAACTTATTTACAAAACAGAAACAGACTCACAGTCTTAGAAAACAAACTTTTGGTTATCAAAGGGGAAAGGTAGCAGGGAGGGATAAATTTGGAATTCGGTTCAGCTCAGTTCAACTGTTCACTTGTGTCCGACTCTTTGCGACCCCAAATTCGGAATTAGGGATTAACATATAATATACACACTACTCTATATAAAATAGATAATCAACAAGGACCTACTGTATAGCATAGGAATGCTATTCAATATTCTGTAATAACCTAAATGGGGGAAGAATCTGAAAAAGAGTAGATGTGTGTATATGTATAGCTGAACCGTTTTGATGCACACCTGAAACTAACACAGCATGGTAAAGCAACTGTATTCCAATATAAAATGAAAACTATTTTAAAAAACATGCTTTTATTTCCCTCTGCAAATGGCAACATGGAAGTCCAATGGAGCCACATACAATTCCTGCTTGCAAAGGAAGCAGAAGGAAATGGAGCCAACATCTGTGAAGAACCTACTATGTGCCCACATCCACACTTTGTTCTACAAAGGCTCAAGCGTGACTTGTTGCTCAAGTGTATCTCCATTGGGTTTAGATCCCAGCTCCTCCTCTGACAACTGGATGCCTCGAGCCAATGATTTGACTTCTTCCCCTATAAAATCAGCAAAACAATTTCTACCTCGTAGGTGTTCTTTTTTTTCAATAAGATGAAATTCATACAGCAAGTAGTTAACCATCTGTAAAAGTACAATTATCGAGGACGTTCAGGATGGGGTGAAACCATCACCTCTATCCATTTCCAAAACTGTTTAATCATCCCCAAAGTAAAGTCTGTATCCATTTAAAAATCGTTCCCCATTTCCCCCAGCCCCAGCCCCTGCAAACCACGAATCTGCTTTCTTCCTCTGTGGGTTTCAGTTCAGTTCAGTCACTCAGTAGTGTCCAACTCTTTGCAGCCCCATGGACTGCAGCACACCAAGGGATTTACCACTCTGTATACTCCATATGGACTTCCCTACTGGAAGTCCATAGGGCTTTTTTAGTGGCTCAGTGGTAAAGAATCTGCTTGCAATGCAGGGGACCTGGGTTCAATTCCTGGGGCAGGGAGATTCCCTAGGAAGGAAATGGCAACCCACTCCAGTATTCTTGCCTGGAAAATCCATGGACAGAGGAACCTGGCAGGCTACAGTCCACGGGATCGCAAAGAGTCAGTCATGACTGAGCAACTAACATTTTCAACTCCAGCACACGTACTCCATATAGATAGAATCATATAATATGCGGCCTTTTTGTTGATACACTGTAGCATGTCTCAGTACTTCATTCCTTTTTATAGCTGAGTAATATTCCATTATATGAATAGACCAAGATTATTTAACTATCCATCCATACACTAAGGGTATTGGAGTTTTTACAAGTTTTGGCTATTGCTATTACAAATAATATTGCTCTATTATAATTATGGGCTTCCCTCATAGCTTAGTTGGTAAAGAATCCGCCTCCAATGTAGGAGACCCTGGTTTGATTCCTGGGTCGGGAAGATCTGCTGGAGAAGGGATAGGCTACCCACTCCAGTATTGTTAGGCTTCCCTTGTGGCTCAGCTGGTAAAGAATCTGCCTGCAATGCAGGAGACCTGGGTTTGATCCCTGAGTTGGGAAGATCCCCTGGAGAAGGGAAAGGCTACCCACTCCAGTATTCTGGCCTGGAGAATTCCATGGACTGTACAGTCCATGGGGTGGCAAAGAGTTGGACGTGATTGAGCAACTTTCACATCATAATTACTATTTTTATTATAAAAGTTTCAGGTGCACAGCATTATAGTTCAGCATCTGGGTACTCTAACAAGTGTTTGTTACCATAAGCGTGGTTTCCATTCATCCCTATGTGAGTGGAGTGGCCCCCGCTTACCCATTTTGCCCACCCCTCAACTCCATTCCCCTCTGGTAACCATTAATCCATTCTCTGTTTCTATGAGGATATTTTTGTTTTGTTTGCTCCTTGGGGTTTTTCGTTGTTTTGTTTTTTTAGATTCCATATGAATGAAGTCATGCGGTGCATCTTTCATCTTACTTATTCATCATAACACCCTCTAGGTCCATCTCTGTTGTCAAAAATGATGGGATTTCACGTTTTTTTATTTATTTATTTTTTAATTGAAAGATGATTGTTTTACAGAATTTTATTGGCTTCTGCCAAGCATGCTTTTTTAATGGCTGGAGAATATTGCACTGCACCTATACACTGCACCCTCTTCGTCTGTCAGTGGGCAATTAGGTCTCCTCCTTGTCTTGGCTGCTTTAAATGAAGCCGTGAAGACTTCTTTTCCATTCTTTTGGGGGATATACAATCACTTCTCATTATTCGCCGTAGTTATATTCTATAAAGTCACATCAAACACTGAATTAGCAAATTCTAAGTGTCTCCCTGAGGCGCTCCTCAGGGAAACACTTAGATATGTATCACACAGATGATAATCTTAAATCCTAAAAGCAACCTAGCCTGGTAGATTCTGTGCTCTTTATTTCACAAAAGGACAAGATGAGGTTCAGAAAAGTCAAATGACTTGTCGGATGCCACCCCCACTAAACTCACCCAGCTGGCCTCAGAGATGGAGTTTCTTGTTCTACCTGGCACCATCTCCCACTGTCTCCATCCTTGGTCACCTCTGTAGGAGATTGAAAACAAGAAACCAGAGCATCCCCTTGTTTGACCTCAGCTGAGAATAGACTAGCCTGGCAACTCAATTTTTTTTTTGCATGTCTGTGTCAATAACTCCTACCCTCCCACAAGTGCTGATGTGAGGATTACAAATAAGCCTTAGCCAATAGGTGAATTTGCAAACACAGAATCCACCCACAAGAGGATAGGCTATACCAAGGAGCAGAACTGCTGAGTCATAGGGTAATCTGGGGCTTCCCAGGTAGTACAGTGAAAAAGAATTCACCTGCCAATGCAAGAGATGCAGGTTTGATCCCTGGATTGAGGAGATCCCCTGGAGTAGGAAATGGCAACCCACTCCAGTATTCTTACCTAGAAAATTCCATGGACAGAGGAGCCTGGTGGGTTACAGTGATGGGGCATAGCAGCACTAGGTAATTTTATGGGTAGCTTTCTGAAGAACTGCCAAACTGTTTTCCACTGTGGCTGTACTATTTTATCAGCGTGTAGGATTTTTGTGACAGGTAAATAAGTCATCGTTTGTAGAATAGTAAGAACAGTGCCTGGCAAAAAGTGTTATGGATTGTTAATGAAATTCATTAAGTAGGTCATGCGACCAGGGTTAGCCGCCAAGTTCAATTCCATCCCATTCTCAGGAGAGAAGCTCACAAAATAGGTCCATGTCAGGGACACTGGTGAGTCAGATACAAAAGAGAAAATGGTTTGTCCCCTCCCAAAGCCCAGCTACCCTCAACCAGGGGGACACTTCATCCTTCACATTTACACAGATATGCCTGGAGCCCACCCACTCAATCACTACTCAAGAATTGAATCTTCCCTCTGTTAAAAAAAAAATCAATTATTTTCCTTATAATGTGCTAATCAGATTCACTGCAAATATCTGGGAAAGCACAGATTAAGTAGAACAAAGATATGACTCACTTTACTCCTATGCTATTGTACTTCCTTTCTATGTTTTGTGAAATTGAAGACATAATATATGTGACATGTGCATACTTTTGTACTCTGCATCTTACACTTAGCATTCTGCTAGCATGAGATTTTGTGTCACTTAAAGTCTTCAAAATTCTGATTTCTAAATACCACCTGGAATCTCATTGTGTGCTTATGCCAAATCTTAAGTATTCTCCCAGTGATGAATATTGTTCCCAAATTTCTACTATTATAAACAACACAATAATGAAAATCTTGGTGCATGGAGCTGTCTATAAGTCAATGATGATTATCTCCAAAAAACTTGATCAAACTAGAACAGTTGAATGAAAAGTACACTATAAAATACTCTTTTTTACAACACTACTTCCTCGGAAAAATGTTATCTTTTTAATGTTTCTAATTTTTAATAAAATTTTACCTGGACTAGACCAGATTTCTTTGTTATATTCACATTTGACACATGTTTCTTTTTCCCTACAGCTCTTATTTTCATGTGTCGTCCTACATTTATCATTATTGGACAACTAGCATCTATTATCTATTTCCCCCTTATCCTAGTACTAATAAAATTATTTGATTAATGCCTCTCACCGGTATGGGCTTCTCACATGGTGCAGTGGTAAAGAATTCACCTGCCAATGCAGGAAACACAAAAGATGCAGGTTCGCCCCCTGGGTAGGGAAGATCCCTGGCAGTAGGAAATGTCAACCCACTTCCCTACACTTGCCTGGAGACTGCCATGGACAGAGGAGCCTGGCGGGCTACAGTCCATGGGGTTGCAAAGAGTCGGACGTGACTGAGCATGCCTGCAATGCAGTCCAATTTAGTGAGCCACAGCTCTCCCTTTTCCTTCATGGCGCCTTGACTAAAATTCTCTTTTGAGACTCCCACATGGAAGATGCATGTGTAAATTCTGAGGCTCATGGCACAGGAGAAGTACATGAGACCTCTTTTAGTTTCTCAAACATCCATTTCGTGGCGTTAGATCAACTCAACGAACATAATCAGTGCCAGGTTGTGTTCAATAATCCTGTGAGTGTCAAATTCTTGGGATGAACGTGGAAAAAGAAAATCGGGAGAAACAAGCAAATGACGGCATCCTGTGGTTGTGCTTCAGACCTCGAATTGACCAGGGTTCCCACCCCAGCCGCCTATCACAAGCCGTACAGCACCAGCAAGAAACTGAGAAATGTTCCTTGTTGGTAAAATGTTGAATATTGGCAATTCATAGGTCATTATAAGGATTGAATGTGATATGATGGAGCAAAGGAAACAGAAAGAAAAGGAGAGAGAAAAAAAGAGAAGGGAGGGAGGGAGGGAGAAGAGGAAGGTATACTTTCTTTCTCTTTCCATTAGTACAGTTTGTGTTTGAACACTTTCTGTTTGCTCAATGAGTGTGGTCCCTCACTTCTACAATCCATCACTGTTGTCTTCCTTGGGAAGCTGTTATGAGGAGTTTTAACAGTCCCCATTCTCTGTTTGCTGGAAGCTGATGGAAAAACTCTCCTTATCTCCAATATTAGAACTTGTAGCAAATCGATACGAGGGTATAACATCCTTCACCATCATACTTGGTAATAAAGCCTAACTAGAAAATGTGCAGAAACTCTGGTGCATTTTGCCGGCCTGAAAATCAACCCTGTTTCTCCAGAACGGATTCGCCCTCATTGATCGAAGCATAAAGAGGCAGTCGCTGTGTTTCAGCCCTCATTAAGGATGCAAACCTCGTCTGCAACTTCTTACTTGAAAACCTGACCATACCAGGGGAAGAAAGTCAACGACGTACCTGACTTTTGTTTAGGGTTTTTCCTTTCCTCTCCCGTCTTTAAGAAACATGCTAGAAAGACAGTCCTCTTAGCGCCAACAGAAGGCCTTTTTTTTCTGAGCCTTTTATAAATGACATTTGCCCAATCATCTGTTTTCCTAAGCGTGATTGAAGACAACAACCAGGCCACAAGTGATGTCTAGGAAGACACACACAAACACACTCGCATGCACACATGCACACACACACACACACACACAACAACAACAACAACAAAAGCATTAAGAAGTGAGACAGCTTTCCCAGGCTATGAAAACTTATCCAAAAGGAAATATATCACTCAAATATTTACAAAATTGCCAGTGCAATTCAGCCTTCTCAGTAGCAAAGATTTTTATGTCCTAAAGAGAGTTTGTATCGAGAGGTAATTGTGTTCTGTAGCAGTTCGTAAGCTTGGGCATTTACGCTGGCAATTCCAGATTTATAGGAACAGAAAAAAATTTCCGTGCATGATATACTGTACAAATTGTATGTAATAACCACAATAAAAAATTTCATTAGGCCTGCTATCACCAACCACCAATTCCCTGGGGAGAATTTATGGGCAAACTTCAGTTCCGTTTGCCATCTGGGCTCTTCCTGGGAGGATGGGCAGCCCCAGGTTCCTGGGAAAAGATAAGGGGGTGCATATATATCCCCTCCATCCCCTACCTTTGGGACAAGCCTTTTAGAAAAAGAAGGCCTTTGTGTCTGGGGGAGAGAAATCTGCAACTGCCCTTTGAGACCCTGGCTCGCAGCTCTCCCCTCCTCCACCACCTAAACTCCGAGATCTCTGGAACAGCTGTCCTTCAATTTTGCAGCTCTCCAATTTGAATACTGAGTCCTGTTGCATATTTTATGCAGCCCATCACCGAGCCTCGGATGCAGATTTCCAGAGGTATACAGGAGAGGAGGCAGAAATGGGAAAGACAAATTGGGTCATCTTCGAGTTTGCAGCTGTGAAACCCATTTCCAAATTGCAGCCTTGCAGGCCTAAGAGGCTCCCCTGGACCCGATGGAGATATAATCACGGTGTCGCCCAGGAATAGCGTTCAGGCCTGGCGGTGCTGCTGGGCGTGGAGCATATGTCCTCATAAAATGTCCTCTTTACGACTAGAGCGTCAGCGCCCATGCGGCAGACAGCAACGACCTGGATGTTGCCTTTGGTGAGGGACCAGGGAAATTGTGCATCTCATCACCGCTCTGCAGAATGGGAGTTGACGTTTAATAAGAAGGGCCTCCTCTGCACTGCGTCCCTCCCAGGACCCCTCTCCTGCTTCTGCCTGTGCCTGCCTGTCTGGCACAGCTGCGTCCGCCTGATGGTGCAGGCAGGGCTCTGAGATCATCCTCGAAATCTACCTCCTTGATGGTTCCTAGATCAAGGAGGACCCAAGAAGACATGGTGAGCACCAGGGCATTTAGAAAGTGCTGGGGGGACTCTTTTCTAATGCACTCTGTATTCATGGTCACCTCAATCCAGCTGGAGAGATGGAGCTGCAGGTATGATCCCTGGGTAGGGAAGATCCCCTGGAGGAGGAAATGGCAACCCACTCCAGTGTCCTTGCCTGGAAAAGCCCATGGACAGAGGAGCCTGGAGGACTACAGTCCATGAAGTCGTGAAAGGGTTGGACACGACTGAGTGGTTAAACAAAAACAATTTCTCTAGGTGCTTGTCCCTACGCTTATGACTTTTTACATAGGACTTCGTTTCACCCTAACAACCCCACGTGGTAGACACAATTGCCCAGCTTTTGTTATTGTGTTGTTTAGTTGCCAACTCCTGTCCAATTCTTTTGTGGCCCCATGGACTGTAGCCTGCCAGGCTCCTCTGTTCATGGCATTTCCCAGGTAGGAATACTGGGTAGCCATTTCTCCTTCTCCAGGAGATCTTCCCAACCCAGGGATGGAAATCGCGTCTCCTGCTTGGCAGATGGATTCTTTCACCACTGAGCCACCAGGGAAGCACTCGCCCCACTTTAAAAATCCAGAAAAGGAAGTGTAGGAGGCAAATAGACTTTCCTAAAGATGGCAGCATTTGCCTTCTACCAAGCACCGTGGATCTAGATATAGACAAGACCCAGCCTCTGAGCCCTCATAAGACATACACATCACTGAAGTTAGAGAACCATGTCCTACTATGTATAGTCTCTGTTTGCACAGCGTTCCTTCATGCCAGGCCCTATACTGGGAATATTTAATCTGTTTTCACTCTTAATCCTCACAACACCATGTGCTCATTCTCATCTCCATTTTGCAAGGGACTGAACTAGAACTGGGGACACTTTGGTGGCTATCAAAGTTCACAGAGCTAGAAAGGGGCAAAGTCAGGATTTGAGGATGCTCTCCCAGCTCAGGCTCGCCTCCATGAGCTACACTGCCCTCTGTGCTTAGTTACTCTGTTGTGTCCGACTTGTGACCCCCGTGCACTGTAGCCCGCCAGGCTCCTCTGTCCATGGGATTCTCCAGGCAAGAATACTGGAGTGGGTTGCCATGCCCTCCTCCCGGGGATCTTCCCAACCCAGCGATTTAACCCACATCTCTTACATCTCCTGTACTGGCAGGAGGGTTCTTTACCACTACTGCCACCTGGGAAGCCAGTCCTCTTCTCTAGGGAGTGTCAAGTTCCAGTTTTCACTGTGAGGGATCAAGACCATTTCAAAACAACTCTTTCTGAAAGAAACAGTATCTCTCTTTTGGGCTTCCCTGGTGGTTCAAGCAATAAAGAATCTGCCTTTCAATGCAGGAAACCTGGGTTCAATCCCTAGGTTGGGAAGATTCCCTAGAAGAGGGCATGGAAACCCACTCCAGTATTCTTGCCTGGAGAATCCCCACAGACAGAGGAGCTTGGCAGGCTACAGCCCATGGGGTCACAAAGAGTCATATACGACTGAGCGGCTAAGCACAGCAAAGGGTACACGTCTCTCTTTTAGAAGAACCAAGACGGATGACCATCAGTTCCTCGGTGTTGAATGGAGGGATGCACACAAAGAAGGGACAGCAGAATTTCTGGCATCTGATGGTCCAGGTGCTGCTGTGTGACATTATGCAAGTGACTTAATGCCTCTGGATCTTATTTCCTGTCCATAAAACAGAGTTAACCAAAGAATCCATCCAGGACTGCTGTGTGTGTTAAATGTACATCTTTAACAACATACATAATTTTTTTCTTCAAAAAGCTGCTAATTTTAATTAATCAAGAACTTCTTGACTTCTGTAAAGGAGATGCATATTTAAAGATCTAGCCTAAACAAAAAATTAGTGGAGCCCTGAAATGTGACATCTGAATGAATAAAAACAGATCAAATGGGGCTTTGTCATATGCAACCACACACAGGGTTTGTGTTTATTGTTGTGGTTGTTGTTCAGTCAGTAAGTCACGTCTGACTTTTTGCAACCCCATGGACTGCAGCATGCCAGGCTCCCCTGTCCTGTGCTGTCTCCCAGAGTTTGCTCAGATTCATATTCTCTGAGTCTGTGATGCCATCTATGTACCAGGTTTATGTACCAGGGGTCTAAGGATGCTCAGCATGTCATGAACAGACTTCTTGGAATGCAGAGTTTGGTACCATTCTGCAGCTGTTTACTTAGTACCTACTACTGGGCAGGCATTGGCGCTTAACATGATGAAGAAAATAAAAATGCAATGAAATACTGCCCCCTCCTTGTTTAATGGGGCTGACATTCAAGTAGGGAGAGGGCGCAGACCCTAGCATGAGCCACCCTAGCCCAAGACCATGGGAAAATCCAAGTTGTCCTTGGAGAAAGGTCAGTGTGTGATCCCGAGTAACACTGAGGGACAGAGGAGGGAAAGCAGGATAAAGGATGTGACTCAGATGGAAAGTTAGAAATGGATGTTGAGCTTAAAGCCTGAAATACACTGAAGGCCATGCTGAGAGATTTCAACTTTATTCTGTAGAGGAGTATGGTCGAAAACCTGAGGTGCTTAATTCTGTGTGTTTAGGAAAAATATTAAAGATTTTTCTACTGCGAGTGAAAAAAACTTAGCAGAAAAACAATCCCCCCACCCCCCCCCCAACTGGCTAGCATCACCAGAAAACAAGAGTGTTCTGAATCTGAGTGCTTAGATAATATCACCGTGAATCTGCCTCTTCATGTTCGAGTCCTCAGTTCTTTGGGAATGGCTTCACTCTCAGAGAGAATCTTCCAAAGTGGCCATAAATATGATCCCTAGAACCTTATGCTCTACCTGCGTAATGAATCACCCTGGGTAAAGAGAGATGTCTCCTGTCTAAGGGTTGATTCTCATGTCTCTGGCTGGAGTCAGTTTGCTTATTTTTGAGCCAGTTATTGAGAACAGGAGGAGAGTCTGATTTGTCTGGCCAGGATGGGGCCAAGTAATCACCTGTGAAATGGAGAAGGAGAGGTAGTCAGTCCACCTGTTCCCCAACCATACAGAAAGGAATTAGGGCTGTGCTTGGTTCCCTAGAAGGGAGATAAAGGAAAGAAAATGTATTAGTCAGATAGGATGGGTTATGCTGCTGTAACAAATCATCCCCAAACCTCAGTAGTTTAAAACAACACCTGTTTATCCCTCGTCACACCTGTCCGCTGTGGTGGAGTGGAGGGGGCTATTTTGCAACATCTCATCTTCACTCAAAGTGAAGGAGAATGCTGAGCTAGGGGAAAAAATGAATGTGATGAATTTCACTTGACTGTTAAAATCCTCTTCTTGGGAGTCACATTTATCATTTCTGCTTTATCTTTTTCCCAAAGCAAATCCCATGGCTACCTCCAACTCCACGGGGCATAAAAGCATGCAGTCTCAAGTCCCTAGGTAGGGAAGATCCCCTGGCAACGCACTCTAGTATCTTGCCTGGGAAATGCCATGGACAGAGGAGCTTGGTGGGCTACAGTCCATGGGGTTACAGAGTCAGACATGACTGAGCAACTAAACAGGAACAAGAGAATGAAAGAACAGTGGAAACATTTTTGATGAAAAGCACCAAAATCTAACACAGGCAGATAGAGACAACAGAAGTCCACCGCAAGAAGACAACTGGTCACAGTGATGCATCAATGCAAGCATCCTACTTCCAGAAAGAATTATGGCATGTCTGCTTATATAATTGTGAGAGAGGGAGACAGACAGAGGCCTCATGATGGGCCCATATATTTCAAGATCAAGCTGATTTGAATCATACTTCATCGAGCTAATGCTGCCTTTGGCAGTTTGAGTTTATTGACAATGCAGAAATCCATCAGCTTATTAGAACTTTTTGACAACCTTTATTTCAGAGACACAAGGGTGTTGTGGAAATGATCCATTAGGAAGAAGCAATTAACCTGGAAACTTCTTCCTCTCTAAAATAACAATATTAATAATCACAGCTGATTTCTCTTTCTTTAAAAATAAGCCCCCCTCCCAAATAATTAGCCATTTGATCTATTTTGGAAGATTTCTATTCTCCCTTCCACTCAAAAGTTAAGCAGCTTCAGGACTTACCTACTGGTCCAGTGGTTAAGACCATCTTCCAAGGCTTCCCTAACGGCTCAGTGGTAGAGGATTCACCTGACAATGCAGGAGACATGGGTTCCATTCCTGATCCGGGAAGATCCCACTTGTTGCAGAGCAACTAAGCCTCCACACAGCAACTACTGAGTCTGTGCCCTAGAGCCCGTGATCTGCACCAAGAGACACCACCACCATGAAAAGCCAGCACGCTGCAACTAGAGAAAAGACCCAGGACAAGCAACAAATAAATAAATAAATAAAATCATTTAAAAAAAAAAATAAAGACTCCACCTTCCAATACAGGGGATGTGGGTTAGGGGAACTAAGATTCCACGTGTCACAGGGCAACAAAGCCCACAGATAAAGCAATTAGAGGCAAGCTCCTGAACCACAACAAAGACTGAGCCCAGTGGTCCCCCGCCCCAGGAAAAATCAAGCAATTTCTACCACTTTTTATTGAACCAACCATAGACAAAGAAGGAAAGGAAAACTCACTTTGAAGATGATGAAATTCAATGACAAATTTTAATAGTAAATAAAACCGCCTTGCCCCTCATCTGCTTATGATTCTATACTTGCTTAGTGGTTTAAATGTCAGTACTAAACTTTTCTCTACTGAATCCATTGATGGCGTATGGTTAAGAAACAGGATGAAAATGTCTACAAGTCAGGCTTTCCTTTTGTCAGTTCAAATGTCCTGTGAGGGCCTCACTGCTTCCTTGAAGGTTCAATTGTACTGCTGGCGAGGACCCTGACCACTTCACAGGCGGACCTCACTGCTGTCCATCAGGGTAGACACTGTTTCCTGACAGGTGCTTTCTCTAAAATTTGACACCAAATCTTGGCACGACCTACCAGGAAATGACAAAATGGCACCCCATCCTTAAATGCTCTCTACTGCCATCTCCTGGAAACTGTTGTATTAACCATATGAACCTGTTAATATAGAGACTCCGGTGAATGGGAGGGACCCTGGTGTTGAGCTGTGGATAATTGGCCCAACTGGAAGTGTGTAATCCTACAACAGCCCTGGACCTACTTCTGATGGAACAGAGAAGGCGGTCCCATCAGAAAGAAGCCACTGTCCCCATCAGCCCACAGCACGCCCAGCAGGCTCTCCCCCTCGCCGGCTCCCCAGCACGTATCTTGACGCGCCTTCCAGAGAAAGGCTCTGACTTCAAACCCGGTTGACCTGTGGTGAATCCAGAGCCCAGCCCCTGGTCAGATTCAAAGCCCCTAAAAGGAAGCTATTCTATCCCTGCCAGTGAATGAATGAATGAATGCATGATTTGTAGAACAAATACCAGACTGTCCAAAGTCCAAGTGATGAAGCGTGTGATGTCCATGTGAGGAGGGAGGAGGCAAAACCCACAAACAGTTCCACTTCATCTCTTGCGGAGTTTGCTTCTGTCCCAACTCTCCTGCTGTTTTCATCTTAGCTTCCATTTTACCTGGGATTTCTTAACTAACTTTCTTGAGGCTCTAGCCTTCCTGGCCAAGTAGTGCTAGGGGTAAAGAACCCACCTTCCAGTGCAGGAGACTTAAGAGATGAAGTTCAAACCCTGGGCAGGGAAGATCCCCTGAATGTGGGCATGGCAACCCACTCCAGTATTCTTGCCTGGAGAACCCCATGGACAGAGGAGCCTGGTGGGCCACAGTTCATAGACTCGCAGGGTTGGACATGACCCAACCGACTTAGCAAGCAAAGAGAGTTCTGGGCCACAGTTGCTGACCCTTAGTGCTGGTGGCTCTATGCTGCCCCTCTCTGGCACCACTCCGTACTTCAGGCTTCCTCCAAAATGCAATCCTATTATACCTCTACCTTTTAAGTTACAACTTCTCACTCCTGAGAAAGGAGTTCCCAAGCTGAGTCAGCAGCCAGTAAATTCAAGATGAAGACTGGAGGACAAGTACAGGACCATGGCTGGGGGAAGGCCCAGCCCCTAGCCAAGGGACTTGGACTCCATTGGTGAATAAAATCAATAAAAGCCAACATTCCCTGAGCACTTATTCTTACCTTTCCTGGACCACATTCATTTGGGGTTTCTTTCTCATCACACACATTCTAATGCAGACATCAACTAGAAAATTAAAGGGAAAATCACAGGGCTTTTTGGCTTTTATGTTTCGTCACTTTCACATACAGCACCAATTTTCAGGTATGAGAGAAGAGATGGGAACTCTAAACAAAGTCCAAATATTTCAAAAAAGTTGTCAAAAAATATAGTTGTCTGGGCTGATAAGACTGGTGTTTATATTGAATTGTTTGCTTATTTTTGTTTGTTTGCTTCAAGAAAGAGACTCTTAGACCTGTCCTGTCTCTGAGCTGTTTCCATTGTATCTAGACCTTTCTTATCTCTGTCAAGAGTGGCAGATACTTAGTTCTTCTCTATAAGATTGATACCAAGAAGTTGGGAGCTTCCTACCTATACTGACCATTCCATTTTCTATAAATAGATCTACTCTAACCCTTTAAAAAAAAAGTTCCTCCTTCTACTGTTCTACTGAACAAGGCGTAGAAGGAGAGAAAGGAAGAAAAGAAGGAAGAGAAGCCTTCTCCCCAGAAAGTTTACTTGTTCCAAACCATACCCCCTTGAGAATATTGGAAACCCTCTCTCTCTGTTTCAACACAATTCTCTTTCACATAGCTGGAGATATTAATGATGCCCGATTCCTCAGCTTTGCTTTTTCCCACTCCAAAAATTTTTGGCTCCCTTCAACCAAAGGAAAAAAAAAAATAGCTGAGCCTCTATAGAAAAATGGCTTGGATTTGGGGATTTGTTTGATTGTTTTGTTTAGAAAAGAAAGTGGGTCTATGGCTGGGTGGAGGGGGAGATGGAAAACACAGACTGAGGTCAATGATTCTTGGGTTATCATCAGAATCACCTAGGGAGCTTTTTAAAAATATAAACACCCAGCATGCACCCCAAAGCTCTGAAATAAGTATCTCTAGAGCTCTGTGTGTCTATGTGTGTGCTAAGTTGCTTCAGTCACATCTGCCTCTTTGGAACCCCATGGACTGCAGCCCGCCAGGCTCCTCTGTCCATGCGATTCTCCAGGCAAGAACACTGGAGTGGGTTCCCATGCCCTTCTCCAGGGGATCTTCCTGACCCAGAGATTGAACCTGCACCTGCTGTAGCTCTTGTACTGCAAGCAGATTCTTTACCCACTGAGCCATCATGGAAGCCCTAGAGCACTGTGTAGGGGATGATTTTTTTTTTAATCCCTCCAGGTGATACTGATGTCATGCCCCCAAAGAGTTTGAGTTCAGGAAGTACTCTACTAAATCATCTCGCTTCTCAGCTAGAGCATCTACGATTCAAAACTCTTCAAGATAAAAGAACTTTGGACACTTTGCAGAGAACCTACATACTCAAACTGTGCTAAGTCACTTCAGTCGTGTCCGACTCTTTGTGACCCCATAGACTGTAGCCCACCAGGCTCCTCTGTCCATGGGGTTCTCCAGGCAAGAATACCGGAGTGGGTTGCCATGCCCTTCCCCAACATATTTGAAGAAGGTCATCTCTATTCTCTCCATCTGGAAAAGAAGTTTATCTCGGGACACTGGTCTTCCCTGGGATTTCTGGGTTCTTGAGGCCTTTTAATAATTAGCATGCTTTCAGATGCAAATATTAGGAACTCCCATGAAACTGACTTAAACAACACAGGAATATGTCATCTTCTATGAAGACCAGAGGTAGCATGTGGTCATGGATCCACAGCCCAGAGATGTCACCAGAGACCCAGGTCATTTCACACCTCTGCTCTACCATCCTCAGTGTTGGCTTCAGCACGGCCTGGTGGGAGGATGGCTGACTAGCTCAGGGCATCACATCCTGAAAGGATGATGTCCAGGGGAAGAAGGAGGTCTTTTCTTCCTGCAGTTCTCTCTTGGGAGAGAGGAATGAATGAATGCATATGCACTCAGATGTGTCTGACCCTCTGTGACCCCATGGACTGTAGCCCACCAGGTTCCTCTGTCTGTGGGATTTTCCAGACAAGAATACTGGAGTGAGTTGCCAGTTCCTCCTGCATTTTCCTGCATTAGTAGGTGGGTTCTTTACTACCAGCACCATCTGGGAAGCCCTGGAGAGAGGATGATGTTCCCCCAAGGACCTTCCACATTCTTCCCAGCATCCAATCAGTTAGAATCATGCCACCTGGTTGTCCCTAAACCTAACACTTATAAAGAGATAGTGATGCCCTTGGACCAGTCAGATTTAGCTAAGATTGAGAGTGGGTTCATCTGGAATCATGTGACCATGGCGGGAGAGTAGGTACCGGCACAACCTGGGCTTCTGTTGAGCAAGAGGAAGGGGACATGGATACAGTCCACCAGAGGCTCTGCGCTGAGAGACTGTGAGCAAAGCTCTATTAATGCAACCATCCAAGGGAAGAAGGGGATGAGAAGATAGTTATACTTAAAACAAAATAAAAGCTTGCAATAATTCCTCAGACTCCAGATGCTCTTTATTACATAATGGTGATCATAAAAGGCCTTAATGGGTATGGTTCTCACAAAATTTCCACTCCCTTTCGGGAACGGGGCTGGAGAAGTCCTTGCATGGAAATAAGCAGGTAATTAGAGCCACAAAGAAAGAAAAGATGGTGCAATGACTTCCTGGTTCAGCTCTTGCAGGGGGATAAAAACCCAAAGAATGCTCTAGAGATGCCCAGGTCCCTGGGGGTTAATCAAGTATGTCCAGGGTGAGTGAGGACACACGTCTGCCAGGGTTTTGACCCCTGTGGCTTACTTCTTTTTATCTTCATCCACCCATTCCCCCATGTCTTCATTCCATCGTTAACTCACTGACCTTCAAGGATCTCCATTTAGGTAATGATTTTTCTAGGTCCTGGGAAGACTAAGATAAATAACACAGTGTGGACGTCTCTCTCTCTCTCCTTGTCCTCTCCACACCTGAAAATGTACCAAATACTGTCAATCCTACTGGGCTGCTGAAAGGATTCTATGAGATAATGCAAACACAGCCCACATCTGAGTATTCTCTGGCACAAAATAAGTGCTCAATATATGCTTGCTATTGTTGGAGTCATTGTAATTACTATTGTTTTGTTATGATTATTATAATGATGATGGTGAAGTCATCCCCTCCTGCACCCAGCTCTCATGGATCTCACAATACAGACCCAATGTTACAGGAAATTACTAGTGAGTAGAATATTTGAAACGACAATCCGTAACATCTGTTGGGGGCGGGGCTCTATTATTTAAAATGTAAATAAAAGCTGCCTTTTATTGAGCAACTACTCTCTTCCAGCCTCTGTGAAAAGAGTTTTGCCCTAATATTTCTTTTAATCCTCAGAGCAACCCAGTAGGGTATTCTTCTTATTGTCCTTACTCCTAGATTAGAAAGTGAGATACCAAATCAATAAGCCAGTAGCCTAAACTTTGTGTGTTCTTGTCTGCATCAAGCATTTTTTTCATCCTTTATATCTGACAGGTCAAGTTCCCTAAAGTGACATTGTGATTCATAATCAGAAATACATGTGTCTTCTCTTTCTGACTATTTCACTCGGGATGACAGGCTCTAGGTCCATCTAAGTCTCTGCAAATGGCACACTTTAAATTCCTTTTTATGACTGAGTAAAACCCCATCGTATATATGCGCCACACCTTCTCTCTCCGTTCCTCTGTTGATGACACTTAGGTTGCTTCCATGTCCTGGCTGCTGTCAATAGAGCTGCGATGAACATGAGGGTGCGTGTAACTTTTATAATTATGGTTCTGTCCTCCCATATTGCCCAGAGTGGAATGGTCATTCTATTTTTAATTTTTTAAGGAACCTAATGCTCTTTGGTGACCTAAATAGGAAGAAACTCCAAAACAAAGAGGGGATGTATGTATACATATAGCTGATTCACTCTGCTCTACAGCAGAAACTAACACTATTGTAAAGCAACTCTTCTCCAATAAAAAGATGTTTAAAAAAGCAACGTATGTGTCTTTGTCCCCTTTTCTGGCACAGAACTCCTAAAACCCTTGGAATTTCCTAAAGGAGGAAAGCTACCAAAGTGTCTTTTGTTATGTGGATGAGGTGACTTTTGGGCCTCACTTGAGGATGGGGGCCGGTTAGCTGGACCACCAACCCTGTGATTCCAAGGTTGGAGCTTTCTGTCCCACCTCATGACACCCCAGAGCTCCAGGGAGGGGAGATGGGCTGGATGCTGGATCAATCAGCCGCCTACCATAGATTGAATGAACCGTGCCTAGGTAGTGAAGCCTCCCTGCTGCTCTTGTGCTCAGTCCAGCCCAACTCCTTGCAACCCCATAGACTGTAGCCTGTCAGGCTCTTCTGTTGATGGGATTTTCCCAGCAAGAACACTGGAGTGGTTGCCCTTTCCTCCTCTGGTGGAGCTTCCTGACCCAGGGATTGAGCCCACAGGTGATAGAGTAACCTGCATTGCAGGCAGAGTCTTTCCCACTGAGCCGTCAGTGAAGCCCTAAGTGTGTGATTACAAATCATCACATCCTACAGATTCTTGCCTACCTTTGCTCTAACGAAATATCTACCAGGAGTCAGGTGGTTGAACCTAATGACTTGTAAGACCCCTACTTTTTCCACTTTCCTCGGAGACTGTAGACTATATAATATGGGGTTTGAGCCCCATCATTTCACTGTCCTAGGTACCTCTGGATTTAAATAGCTTAGTCTGGGTTTGAAATAGAGGTCAGTCCCCTGAGATGACCACAGGAGGACCCCAAATAGGCAGATTTTCCCTTTACTGCAGACTCATATGTCAACAGTGTATTGACTATTAATAACTGCACATTCCAGAGATAATCCAAATTCATCATTTTCTCCTTCACATAATGGATACTCAAGAAATACCTGCTGAATGGATGAATGAATGAGTGAGTGAGTAATGGATAACAGAAACACTCCATATACAGTTCCTATCATGAGCTAGGGGCTCCCGATCAGGGCCATGTTGCTCTTGCTGCAGAATCAGGAACCACGCACTATTCAGCTGGCTCTCCCTGAAGCTGGCTGCGTTTGTTTAATCATATTACACAGTGTGCGTGTTTTACATGATCAATATACGTCACCCTAAGTGAACATGTCACCCAGCCTAATGGCTTCTGCAGAAACAGTTTATTGGGGTTGGCATTTCCCTTTTTAGATGCCTGTTCCAGTGAGGGCAGTGACAATGGGCCCAGGACCCTCAATGCCACTACCCTCTCTAGTGCCTTTTTGTGCTAAATGAAATATGACAAGAGAGTGGCTTCCAGTAATTGTGATAATTGACTGTGGAGAGTCTATGATTATGTCATTAGCTCCTCTCTGGGTAACCCATCATGATTGTGGCCAGATCCCAGGGCTTTGAAGACCGTCTGAACTGCAGGAAAGGACAACCAGGATGGTGTGTTCATCCCTTAGCTCCCCACACTACCCAGGGTTTTCTCATCCTAATGTTTAAAATGTAAGGCCTGTAGTAAAAGACCTAGATCCTCATTCCCACCTGGCCACCTGTTACTACGTGATCACTGGAAAATCTCTTCCACAGGCATCGCTGATCAATTCTCAGGATCCAGGTGTTTGAGGAGCTGGGAATATTCCTTTCTCTGCAGCGATGGTTAATTTTATGTGTCAACTTGACTGGGTTCCTGGGAGCCCAGATGAAGCATCAATTCCTGGTGTGTCTGTGAGGCTGCATCCAGATGAGATTCGAACTTGAATCAGTGCACTTAGTAATCACAGATCACCCTTACAGACTAAGCCTGGTGTCTAAGATAACCCAATAGTAGGTTATCTGGGTTTGCTGTTATTCAGTCGCTAAGTTATATCTGACCCTTTGCAACTCCATGGACTGCATCATGCCAGGCTTCCCTGTCTTGGATCCCATGAGCTGTGTCGGGGTTTGAACTTGGCCAATTCCTTTTCTTGTTGGTATGACCCTGGACAAGAAACTCAGCCACCAGGAGTTTCAGTTTCCTCATCTGAAAAACTGATAATAATCCCTACTTCACTATGGTTTTGAGAATAAAATGAACTCAGGTATACAAAAAGTGCTTAGCACAATGACTGGCATACAAGAGGGGCTCGATGAATAATCCTTCTGCTTCTTTGTGTTTGTATTATTTTAATCACAAATGCAAAATGGAATGTGTTGGAAAAATTGTCCCAAAGTCAGTGTTTCACAAATTATGACTTGCAAGAATAATGATAGCTGGCAATTGAACAAGATAGGAAGGAAAGATGGAAGGAAGGGAGGGAGGAAGGAAAGAAAGGAGAGAGAGAGAGGAAGTTGTTTCCTTAGTGAAATAAATTTAGATAGAGATGAAAATGTTTTAATGTTTTGCTTCTCTTCACTGGAGTTTTCAGAGCCTGTAATAGACAAATGTGCTTGTGACTCTTTAGGAGAAGGACAAAGTATGCAATGCTCTTATCATTACTTTTTTCCTCACTGGAATTCTTGATAATGTGTTATGGAAAACCGCTTTTAGGTACAGAAGGCTTCCCTGGCGGTTTAGATGGTTAAGAATCTGGCTGCAATGCAGGAGACCCAGGTTTGATTCCTGGGTTGGGAAGATCCCCTGGAGAAGGGCACAGTTACCCACTCCAGTATTCTTGTCTGGAGTATCCCATGGACAGAGGAGCCTGGCAGGCTGCAGCCCGTGGGGTCACGAAAGAGTCAGAAACCAACTCAACCAGACATTCTCCACTAGAACTTTCTGGTCATTTGAGACAATGACCTACACAGCAAGAGCAATGAGTGGAATCTATTCTGTGATTTCATATTATTCTCTTTCTCTACATCTTTCAGTCCCCAGAAAGCCACATAAATTCAGGAATCACCAGACCGTATGCTTTTGTTAATTGTTTTCTTTTTTAAGCGTTCTCCCAATCCTGCCTCAGAAAGGCTGGATTTTCCCTTCCACTTTAGCATTCAGTGTATCTCACTTCCTCCCCACCCCCCAGCCCCATCCCAGGGCTCTAAGTGCTAAGAGGCTGTTTGCTCTAGATTCTGACTTCACCACAGGGGACATCCACCTTCCTGGTTCCCCTCCCTTTGTAGTGCAATCGAGTCAAAACAGTTGAGTTCCCAAGGCTTTGGTCCTCCTGGGTATCAGCCCAGAGTAGAGACTCTGGCCAAGCATCTGGGGCAACAAGATCCCAAGTATGTCAAGCTCTGGGTCCTGCAGAGTAGTGACTAGTAGCCCAGGAGGAAATGCAGGTCTGCAAGAAGATGAGAGTCGCTCCTCCATCCAGGTGTCTCTCCTCTAGAATAAATCTGGAGACCTCACCATGATGGCCAGTTGCTGCAACAAAAGCCAGAATTGGCCACCGTGGCTGAACCCAAGAGATGTTCCTCCCACCTGCCCTTTTTCCCTTTCTTTCCTCCTGTAGATTTCATCCCCTCATACTATGATCTACCCCGAGTTGTTTTCCCATGTCTTCTCTTAGCTAACTGTCAGCTAATCCCTCAAAGTGTTAAGTTGCTCGCTTGTGTGTCAACTGATAAGAAGATGCTAGCTAAACAGACTAAACATTATCAGGGAAGTATGCATTTTAGATAGGGCTCTCCAAAAAAAGATAAACCTCCAAGAATGCCATGATTGTGGCTCTGACAGAAGAGAGGAAAGAGTGGAGGAGGCTTGAAATCCTGGCTCTGCCAATTCATTCATTCTTTTATCCATTTATTCACCAATTATGTGCTGAGAGCATGCTCTGTACTGGGCACTGTGTAAAGTGCCAAGAATAGAGACATGAATAAAACATCTGGCCACCAGTTATGTCATTGCAGACCTCATGAAGCTAAAAAAAAATTAATATATGATTAAAGTATTAGTCACTCAGTCATGTCCGATTCTTTGCAACCCCATGGATTATAGCCTGCCAGGCTCCTCTGTCCATGGGATTTCCCAAGCAAGAATACTGGAGTAGGTTGCCATTTCCTTCTCCAGGGGAGCTTCCTGACCCAGAGATCTAACCCAGATCTCTTGTACTGGAGGCAGATTCTTTACTGTCTGAGCCACCAGAGCTACAGCAACCAGAGAATTGTAACAAAAGCTCTGATGGATAAGGGTAGCATAACAGAATGTGGACAATGACCTAATTCAGACAGAACAATCAGGTAAATTCTCTCTATGGAAGCAACAGCCAGGCTAATCATTGAAGGATGAGAGATAAAGATGAATAAGGAGGGAGTATTGCAGGCCAAGCAGCACATTTGCGCAGGAACTGAAAGCAGGATGGGTGCGTCTAAGGGATGAAGAAAGGCCAGTGTGGATGTGATACAGTGAGGAAGGGAGAAAGCACCCCAAGATGAGGTTAGTGTATCAGCTATCTTTGTCACAATAATGCTGAGTAACAAACAAACACAGACTTCAGCAGTATGCAACAGTATACCAGTGGAACTCGGCATCAGCTCTAAATTCTGCTCTATGTGTCCATCATCCTCCAGCATCCCAACCCAGACAGGTTGTCACGGCAAATGGCAAAGCCACAGGTATGCTTGGAGGCATGCAATGCTCAGTGAAGCCTGGTCTCAGCACTGACATCCCATCATTTTGTTGGCCAAAACAAGTCAGAGAGCAAGGTGCTATGAAATTACACAGCCAAGGGCCTGAATACCAGGTAGGGTGGAGAATTGGGACCACTTTTTTGAACTTCCACAAGCAGAGAAATAGATGGGTAAAAACTGGTTCAATTAGGTCCTGAGGACCAATATGTATAGCTTAGAATGTATTCTAAGAATTCTAGGAAGCTATTAAGCTGACCTTTTATTGATCACGTCCTTGGGCAAATCATGTGCCCTCTTGAATATTGGTTTTCTTGTCTATAAAATGTGTGTGTCATGGCAGTGGGGAGGGATTGATTCTTGAACGAGATTCTCAAACCCTCTACACCTTGTAATGCGTGTGCACGTGGGCTAAGTTGCTTCACTCGTGTACAACTCTTTGCAACCCTATGACCATAGCCCACCAGGCTCCTCTGTCCATGAGATTCTCCAGGCAAGAATACTGGAGTGGGTTGCCATTTCCTTCTCCAGGGGATCTTCCCAACCCAGGGATCGATCCCATGTTTCTGCAATCTCCTGCACTGGCAGGCAGGTTCTTTACCACTGGCACCACCTGGGAAGCCCAAAAACTTTGTGATGTTTGTACATAAAAATGAGCCAACAATACCCACCTAAGAGGATTATTGTGAGAATTAAATGAGATGGTGAGTGTGAAAGTGCTTTGCAAACTGTGAAATGCTTCCCATTCATCATTTCATGTACTATTTATGGTGGTGCTGCACAGGTAACAAGATTATCCCTTTAGAGCCCAGGAAGCTGCAACTGGGGTGGGTTGAATCAGTTACAGTTGGTTACATAGCTGAGATGGAGAAGAGGAGCCGGGAGGAAAGCCCTCACCCCTCTGCTTCCAAAGCCCCAAGCCTTCAATTAACTATAAATTAAATAAGTTGCTTCCCCTGTATGAGGAATTGGCTGTTGTACCAACTTTAACAGAGATTACCAGCTTTGCAGGCGGTGATGGGCATGATTTAGACCTTTCCCAGCTTCTGCTGAATTCAGCAACAGTTCTTTATCCCCGGCAGGTCAGTGGCCACCAGTTAATTCACCAGGGGCCATCCCAACTGATTGGTTCATCAATAACCCATTATCTCTGCCATTGTAAATATCTCAGAAAGAATGTGACTTTGTGGGGAGGCATATACCCAAGCAAGCACACTCAGGCGGCAGACTGTCCAGAGCTTGGATGGTTGGGAAAGAATATACATACACACACACATACATATATATACACCTCTTCTGGCGTCCCATGAGAAAATGTCACAAAATCTTCCCACAGCCCCTTAACAAGGAGGAGCTGGCTGTGACAGTCAAATTTGCCATTCACAGGACTCTGGAAGGATGAGAACTGAGGTATACAAAAAGTAATGCCTGCCCAGGCACCCCTGAGCGGTAGAAGGCTGGATGACTTTAACACTCAACCTTCATCTTGGCCAAACAGCTGATTCTCATGATTCATCCCTGAGATTCTGATTCAGATCTGGAGGAAAGCTCTGATGCCATGATGAAGAACACTGGGTATGAGACACACTGCCTTCCTTGAACACAGTGCAACTTCAGTTCCTATGCCTGAGCCAGAGCCCCACGCTGAATGCTAAGACAGAGCATAAAATGCAGCCCCTGACCTCGGGGATCTCACAGATGGGTCATAAAGACAAACACATTGACACACAGCCCTGGTGATGTGTGAGGAGAAGTAACTGAGCTTCCCCCAGCCTTCTGAGGCCAACCAGACAGCCCTGGCTGTAGAGAAAGATGGCCCACGGGTGCTCCACATTCCCCGCTTGCTCCCCAAACTGCTCGGCTTCCATTTTCATTATTCCCTGGCCTCTTTCTAGCTTTGCCTCACCCCTCAGCCCTGGTTCCATAGCCATCACTGTGGGCTCTCATCTGAGGAGCAATTTGGAAATTTCCACTCTGAAGTCTCACCCTGGCTGACAGAGGGTAGACTTTCAGCCCACTCACAGTTAATACACCACACTCTTATGTCCTTCTGCTATGGCTGGACAATATCCTTAGATATCCTTGGCCTCTCAAGCAGGTAGGAATAAATGTTGTGGGAGCAACATTAAAAAAGAGGATTTTGTGCATTCTGTTTCACCTGGAGGTAGCAAGAACAATTCATCCTCACTCAACTAAAAGAGGACTGCAGACCTGAATGGATCCCTTCCCAGGAGGCAGAAAGGGGCATGGTGATAATGACCCTTTTTATTAATTGAAAGGAGACTTTGCTGTCTCCAAACAGGAGGGAAATCTGGGAGTTGGGGTGAAAAACTTACTTTGGAAGTAAGCAGATTTCCCTCCTGGGCATTCAGACTTCTCTGAAAGCTAGGATCTTTGCAACTTTTTCCCCCCTGCCATCTGCTCATATGCTATCAGGGGCAAGGCAGAGGTGGACAGACACTGTCTGGGAACCAAATCTCAACCCAGACTGAAGCGATTATTGAAGTCTTTTTCTCAACCCTTCTTGACTTTCCTCCCAGTGCAACATATAAAAACAAGCATACTTATTACAATGACTTTTTTTTTGTTTTTGGCTGTGGTGGGTCTTAGTTGTGGCACGTGGGATCTTCTATCTTTGCTCTGGTGTGCAGAATCTTTTTTCAGTTATAGCACATGGAATAATAGAGATAGATAAGAAAGCCTTCCTCAGTGATTAATGTAAAGAAATAGAGGAAAATGACAGAATGGGAAAGACTACGGATCTCTTCAAGAAAATTAGACATACCAAGGGAACATTTCCTGCAAAGATGGGCACAATAAAGGACAGAAATGGTATGGACCTAACAGAAGCAGAAGATATTAAGAAGAGGTGGCAAGAATACACAGAAGAACTAGACAAAAAAATCTTCATGAACCAGATAATCATGATGGTGTGATCACTCACCTAGAGCCAGGCATCCTGGAATTCTAAGTCAAGTGGGCCTTAGGCAGCATCACCACAAACAAAGCCAGTGGAGGTGATGGAATTCCAGTTGAGCTAGTTCACATCCTAAAAGATAATGCTGTGAAAGTGCTGCACTTAATATGCCAACAAATTTGGAAAACTCAGCAGTGGCCACAGGACTGGAAAAGGTCAGTTTTCATTCTAATTCCAAAGAAAGGCAATGCCAAAGAATGCTCAGAATTCCACAAATTGCACTTATCTCACACACTAGCAAAATAATGCTCAAAATTCTCTGAGCCAGGCTTCAACAGTATGTGAACTGTGGACTTCCAGATGTACAAGCTGGATTTAGAAAAGGCAGAGGAACCAGAGATCAAATTGCCAAAATTTGTTGGATCATCAAAAAAGCAAGAGAGTTCCAGAAAAACATCTACTTCTGCTTTATTGACTATGCCAAAGCCTTTGACTGTGTGGATCACAACAAACTGTGGAAAATTCTTCAAGAGATGGAAAATGCCAGTCCACCTGACCTGCCTCCTGAGAAATCTGTATGCAAGTCAAGAAGCAACAGTTGGAACTGGACATGGAACAACAGACTGGTTCCAAATCGGGAAAGGAGTACAAAAAGTGAAGAAGAACTAAAGAGCCTCTTGATGAAAGTGAAAGAGGAGAGTGAAAAGTTGGTTTAAAATTCAACATTCAGAAAACTGAGATCATGGCATCCAGTCCCATCACTTCATGGCAAATAGATGGGGAAACAATGGAAACAGTAACAAACTTTATTTTGGGGGGCTCCAAAATCACTGCAGATGGTGACTGTAGCCATGAAATTAAAAGACACTTGCTCCTTGACAGGAAAGTTATGACCAACCTAGACAGCATATTAAAAAGCAGAGACATTACTTGGCCAATGAAGTACCATCTAGTCAAAGCTATAGTTTTTCCGGTAATCATGTATGGATGTTAGAGTTGGACTATAGAGACAGCTGAGCATCAAAGAATTGATGCTTTTGAACTGTGGTGTTGGAGGAAACTCTTGAGAGTCCCTTGGATTGAAAGGAGATCAAACCAGTCCATCCTAAAGGAAATCAATCCTGAACATTCACTGAAAGGACTGATGCTGAAGCTGAAACTCCAATACTTAGGCCATCTGATGTGAAGAACTGACTCATTTGAAAAGACCCTGATGCTGGGAAAGATTGAAGGTGGAAGGAGAAGGGGAAGACAGAGGATGAGATGGTTGGATGGCATCACTGACGCAATAGACATGAGTTTTAGTAAGCTCTGCTCTGGGAGTTGATGATAGACAGGGAAGCCTGGCATGCTGCAGTCCATGGGGTCACAAAGAGTAGGACACAACTGAGCGACTAAACTGAACTGAACATAGAATCTTTAGTTGTGGCAGGAGAACACGTAGTTGTGGCATGTGGGATCTAGTACCCTGACCGGGGATCGAATCCTGTCTCCCTGCATTGGGAGCATGGAGTCTTGGCCTCTGGAACACCTGGGAAGTCCTAACAGTGACTTTTTAGGAGCAGAATTGTGGAAGGAACCTGTCTAATGCAGATTGATTAAAGGAGGCCACATATATAGAGGGAAGTCACATGCAGCTGTTAAAAAGGAATGAGATCTTTTTTAAGTGGAAAGGAGATTCAAGTCTCTGCATCCAGATGTGTCTCATGTATAAGAAGATACACACACAGGAATGCATATGCACAATCCTACTGACAATAACTATTTTACTGAGATGACGTGCATGTATGTTTGTGTTCGGTCGCTCAGTCATGTCTGACTCTCTAGCAACCCCATGGCTGTGGCCCACCAGGCTCCTCTGTCCGTGGGATTCTCCAGACAAGAATGCTGGAGTGGGTTGCCATTTCCCCTCCAGGGGATCATCCCAACCCAGTGATCAAACCTATATCTCCTGCACTGGCAGACGGATTCTTTACCACTGAGTCACCTGGGAAGCCCATTTTACTAAGAGGGACTCTAGAAAGGGACTGAAGGGATTCTTTATTTTTCACTTTAAACCTCCCACATTCATTTCTTATTTTTCCTTTAAAATAATGGTAGTGGGTCTTAGTTAAGTGGTGGACTTTTCATTTTTAACTTTATAGGAACATATTTCTATATATTTTAATGATACATTATTATACATTTACAAAAGAAGAATACCCGCCTATATATACTCATGCATTACAAACCAAACTATATTGAAATTATCAACTTGTTTATCTTATGCTTTGACAGCTGAATCACGTAGCACAGCCCTGGAACTTATCAGATTACCCAAGAAATATGTACTATTGTTGAATTGAGGAAACAAGATTTCCATTTATTTTTTACAGGTGAACTCTCAATATCATTTTAGCCGAGCAAGGTTCCTATTTCTTCATATTCTTTATCTACCGTTTCAAACAGGAAGACCTTTATTCAATGATTCATTCATCCACCTGACAAGCGTTTATCATGCTCTTCAAGAATGAGAGAAAAGACTAATAAGTCAGTTTAAATCAGTTGCTTTCTCCTACACTTGCTCTTCTGGGTTATGTTCTCCTTTGGGAGAAAGGACTTTATGGAAAAAGATTTTGTGTCACCATAAAAGTGATCCAGCACCCAGACAAGACAGCACGTTGACCTAAGACTGGCACTGCAAACGCCGACTCATGTTTCATTTGGGGACCTCCAATAGAGTTCTTCTAAGATGAAAGATGAACACTTCAAATTTATTTTTGGAAAATAACCATACAGACCCCTTTTTTCCACTCTAAAAAAGCAATAAAAGGACAGTGAAAGATGTCAAGATATTAACAAAATGGACAAAAAGTAAAAGGTGGAAGACAACAGAAGATGGGAAATAAAAATGGAAGAAGTTACAACCTAAGTGTTTGGAGAAAGATAAGGATGTGGGGTCGCAAAGAGTCGGACACAACTGAGCGACTTCACTTCACTTCACTTCAAGAATGTTGAAGCTGAAACTCCAATACTTTGGCCACCTGATGTGAAGAGCTGACTCATTGGAAAAGACTCTGAGGCTGGGAAAGATTGAAGACAAAAGGAGAAGAGAGTGGCAGAGGACGAGATGGTTAGGTAGCATCACCGACTCAATAGACATGGATTTGAGCAAACTCCTGGAGATGGTGAAGGACAGGGAAGCCTGGTGTGCTGCTGTCCATGGGGAGGTGGGGGCGGGGTTCAAAAAGAATCATACATATCAACTAAACAGTAACAGTGAATGATATCTCAGCAGCTAATTCCTCCTACAAAACCCCTAAGTGTTTTCCACCGGGAAGAATCAGCTATCTAGGATGGGAAAAGCAAGTATCCAGGCTAAAAGGAAATGGATTTTACAGAAAATAGGCTCTTTGCTTCATAGACCCTCACTCATGGCCTCTACAAGAGCACTGAAAGCTTGTTTTCTGAAGAAATTTTAACAGAGAGCCTACAGATTCACGGACATTGGATGAAGTTAAGGGCTAAGGTTCAGTACGCCCAGAGTATCAGCAACCAGGCCCTTATCTTCCCTGAAGGAAGTGTGTGTGTTTGTTGTTCAGTCATGTCTGACTCTTTGCCACTCCATGGACTGTAGCCCACCAGGCTCCTTTGTCCATGGAATTCTCCAGACAAAAATACTGGAGTGGGTGGCCATGCCCTTCTCCAGGGGACCTTCCTGACCCATGGATCAAACTTGGGTTTCCTGCATTGTAGGCAGATTCTTTACCATCTGAGCCACTGGGAAAGCCCCCAGAAGGAAGAAGAACCTTTATTTCTGGAGGAAATTCCAAATTCCAAATCTCTGTAGCTAACATTTTGGGTCCTTTGATGAAAAGGATTAGCATTGATGATTATTTTAAAGTGAAACCTATGAGATAGCAGCCACCATTATGTGCACAGAGGTTTTTAAGTGCATTCCTAATTAAGTAAACTGTCCATAAAGGACCACCAGACATTAGAGGGAAGCCTTCAGAATGATGAGTAAGAGCTAAAAAAATGAGACCTAGAAATTAAAAAGAAAGAAAGAAAGACATTAGGGAGAAGACAATTATTAAAAAAAAAAAAGAAAAAGAAAAAGAAGAAGTCTAAAATCATCTCTAAAAGGTAAACAAGAAGCCATAATGTGTTGTAAAACAAGAGAAAATGAGGAAGTGGGGGATCAAATAACATGGATAACCTGAAATTTAAAAAAATATTATTACAATTTTTTCAAGTATGAAAAAGAATATTTAAAGAATACAGTCAAATCTCCAGAATGCAAAAGAAAAAGACAAAGAAATAGACAACTTGAGTTAGGTATATTTTAAAAAATAATTCATAAGCAAGTCTAATATCCAAATAATAGATGTCCCAGAAATCAAGAATAGAAAATTAAAATGAGAGGGTCCTGTCCAGAAATAATAATAAGCATACTTTCTAGAACTAAAGGATGTGTGCTTTCCTATCAACTGTTTCCATCTTAAGCTAACAAAGAAAGGAAGATAGAAAAGGCGATCAGGGAAGAATCAAGAGAGGGAGAAGAATTCACCCCAGGCTAAACCCTTGTGGAATTTCAGAACATCTGAAACATAACATGGTCACTGAAAATTTTTAAAAATGGGATAGAACTGGAGAAAGCCACAAAAGATCACACAAGGAATAAAAAAATCAGAATGGCATTAGACATCACAACAGAAACATTAAATGCTAGAAGACCATGCATCCATGTCACCAAACTTTTGAACAAAAATGATTTCAACTTAATTTTTTATACCTAGCCAAACTCTCAATCAAGGGAAAAGGGAAAATAAAAGTTTTGAGAGCTGCAATCATGAAAAAAAAAAAAATTGGTTTTGCTCACTTATTCAGAAAACTACCAGAAGTGGAGCTTTAATAAAACTGACTAGTAAATTAAGAAAAAGAAATACATGGAACCCAGGAAATAAGACACTTAACACAGAGTATAGAAGAAAAAAAAAAAGACAGATGATGTTAGATGTGCCTCAGGCCTAGAGACCAAGAAGAGATTGTTGACAGAACTTTTTTGCCTGTTTTTATGATTTACAACTTGAAATTGTTTATAGTTGGCATATTGTTGGGATGTATGTATAAGGGACCATTTTAATCACTGAAATTAGACTATACTGCTATGTTATTAAATTATATGCAATTATACTGTTATGAAATCATTTTTATTGATTATTATTCATTTACTGTTGCCTCTCCAGATGAAAATATCTGAATGTGTTTCCACAAAGTTTTAAAGAGATTGAGTAAAATATAAGACGTAAAGTCTGATGCTGTAAACAGCAATACTGCCTAGGAACCTGGAATGTTAGGTTCATGAGTCAAGGCAAATCGGAAGTGGTCAAATAGGAGATGGCAAGAATGAACATCAACATTTTAGGAATCATCAAACTAAATGGATGGTGAATTTAACTCACATAACCATTATATCTACTACTGTGGGCAAGAATCTCTTAGAAGAGTTGGAGTAGCCATCATAGTCAAGAAAAGAGTCCAAAATGCAGTACTTCAATACAATTTCTAAAATGACAGAATGATCTCTGTTTGTTTCCAAGGCAAATCATTCAATATCACAGTAATCTGAGTCTATGCCCCAACCAGTAATGCTGAAGATGCTGAAGTTGAATGGTTCTATGAAGACCTATAAGACCTTCTAGAACTAACACCCCAAAAAGATGCCCTTTTCATTATAGGTGGGATGGAATGCAAAAGTAGGAAGTCAAGACATACCTGGAGTAACAGGCAAATTTGGCCTTGGAGTACAAAATGAAGCAGAGCTAACAGAGTTTTGCCAAGAGTATGCATTGGTCATAGCAAACACCTTCTTCCAACAACATAAAAGACGCTACACATGGACATCACCAGATGGTCAACACCAAAATCAGATTGATTATGTTCTTTGCAGCCAAAGATGGAGAAGCTCTATACAGTCAGCAAAAACAAGACTGGGAGCTGACTGTGGCTCGGATCATGAACTCCTTATTGCCAAAATCAGACTTAAATTGAAGAAAGTAGGGAAAACCACTAGACCATTCAAGTATGACCTAAAAAAATCCCTTATGATTATATAGTGGAAGTGGCAAATAGATTCAAGGAATTAGATCTGATAAACATAGTGGCTGATGAATTATGAATGGAGGTTCATGACATTGTACAGAAAGGAGGCAGTGATCAAGGCCATCCCCAAGAAAAAGTAATGCAAAAAAGGCAAAATGGTTGTCTGAGGAGGCCTTTCAAATAGCTGTGAATAGAAGAGAAGCAAAAGGCAAAGGAGAAAAGGAAAGATATGCCCATTTGAATGCAGAGTTCCAAAGAATAGCAAGGAGAGATAAGAAAGCCTTCCTCAGTGATCAGTGCAAAGAAATAGAGGAAAACAGTAGAATGGGAAAGACTAGAAATCTCTTCAAGAATATTAGACATACCAAGGGAACATTTCTTGCAAAAATGGGCATGATAAAGGACAGAAGTGGTATGGACCTAACAGAAGCAGAAGATATTAAGAAGAGGTGGCAAGAATACACAGAAGAACTAGACAAAAAAGATCTTCATGACCGAAATAATCATGATGGTGTGATCACTCACCTAGAGCCAGACATCCTGGAATTCTAAATCAAGTGGGCCTTAGAAAGTATCACCATGAACAAAGCTAGTGGAAGTGATGGAATTCCAGTTGAGCTATTTCAATCCTAAAAGATGATACTGTGAAAGTGCTGCACTCAATACGCCAACAAATTTGGAAAACTCAGCAGTGGCCACAGGACTGGAAAAGGTCAGTTTTCATTCCAATCCCAAAGAAAGTCAATGCCAAAGAATGCTCAAAATATCACACAATTGTACTCATCTCATACACTAGCAAAGTAATGCTCAAAATTCTCCGAGCCGGGCTTCAACAGTATGTGAACCATGAACTTCCAGATGTTCAAGCTAGATTTAGAAAAGACCGAGGAACCAGAGATCAAATTACCAACATCTGCTGGATCATCAAAAAAGCAAGAGTTCCAGAAAAACATATACTTCTGCTTTATTGATCACTCCAAAGCCTGTAACTATGTGGATCACAACAAGCTGTGGAAAATTCTGAAAGAGATGGGAATACCAGTCCACCTTACCTACCACCTGAGAAATCTGTGTGCAAGTCAGGAAGCAACAGTTAGAACTGGACATGGAACAACAAACAGACAGGTTCCAAATTGGAAAAGGAGTACGTCAAGGCTGTATATTGTCACCCTGCTTATTTAACTTACATGCAGAGTATATCATGTGCAATGCTGGGCTGGATGAAGCATAAGCTGGAATCAAGATTGCCAGGAGAAATATCAATAACCTCAGATATGCAAATGACACCACACTTGTGGCAGAAAGTGAAGAATTAAAGAGCCTCTTGATGAAAGAGAAAGAGGAGAGTGAAAAGTTGGCTTAAAACTCAACATTCAGAAAACTAAAATCATGGCATCTGGTCCCATCACTTCATGGCAAATAGATGGGGAAGCAATGGAAACAGTGAGAGGCTTTATTTTTGAGGGGCTCCAAAATCACTGCAGATGGTGACTGCAGCCATGAAATTAAAAGATGCTTGTTCCTTGA